>CM021321.1:3653960-3664364 GCA_010645155.1 Tigriopus japonicus
GGAAAAATCATATCATGTATTATTCTTGGTTTCTGATGAAAGAAAACACTCTCAGACGACGAACAAACATTGAATTTGTGGTCCAAAAATTCAAATGGAACATGGGAACAGAGATGGTAGGCAAAATAACGAGAAAAAATCACATATAGCATTGGTTGATGAAGCTTCTCGGGAAATAGCGAGTTTATTATGGGAGATCGAATTTTGGAAAAATCATATCATGTTTTTTCTAGATTTTATTCAATAAAGATCACTCTCAGACGACGAAGAGACATTGAATATGTGGTCCAAAAATTAAAATGGAACATGGGAACAGAGAAAGTGCAAAGTAAGGAACAACACTCAAATATAGCATTGGTTGATCAAGCCTCTCGGGTAATGGCGAGTTTATTAATGGAAACGAATTTTGGAAAAATCATATCATGTATTATTTTCATTTTATTCAATTAAGATCACTCTCAGACGACGAACAAACATTTAATTTGTGGTCCAAAAATTAAAATGGAACATGGGAACAAAAAAGATAGGCCAAATAACGAGCAACACTCAAATATAGCATTGGTTGATCAAGCTTCTCGGGTAATGGCGAGTTTATTATGGGAGATCGAATGATGGAAAAATCATATCATGTATTTTTCTTGATTTCTGATGAAAGAAAACATTCTCAGACGACGAACAGACATTGAATTTGTGGTCCAAAAATTAAAATGGAACATGGGAACAGAAAAGATAGGCCAAATAACGAGCAACACTCAAATATAGCATTGGTTGATCCAGCTTCTCGGGTTAATAACGAGTTTATTATGGTAGATCACATTTTGGAAAAATCATATCATGTATTATTCTTGATTTCTGATGAAAGAAAACACTCTCAGACGACAAACAAACATTGAATTTGTGGTCCAAAAATTAAAATGGAAGATGGGAACAGAAAAGACAGGCAAAATAACGAGCAACACTTAAATATAGCATTGGTTGATCAAGCTTCTCGGGAAATAACGAGTTTATTATGGGAGATCACATTTTGGAAAAATCATATGTTGTATTTTTCTAGATTTTTATTCAATTAAGATCACTCTCAGACGACGAACAGGCATTGAATATGTGGTCCAAAAATTAAAATGGAACATGGGAACAGAAAAGATAGGCCAAATAACGAGCAACACTCAAATTTAGCATTGGTTGATCCAGCTTCTCGGGTAATAACGAGTTTATTATGGGAGATCGAATTTTGGAAAAATCATATCATGTTTTTTCTAGATTTTATTCAACAAAGATCACTCTCAGACGACGAAGAGACATTGAATATGTGGTCCAAAAATTAAAATGGAACATGGGAACAGAGAAAGTGCAAAGTAAGGAACAACACTCAAATATAGCATTGTTTGATCAAGCCTCTCGGGTAATGGCGAGTTTATTAATGGAAACGAATTTTGGAAAAATCATATCATGTATTATTTTCATTTTATTCAATTAAGATCACTCTCAGACGACGAACAAACATTCAATTTGTGGTCCAAAAATTAAAATGGAACATGGGAACAGAAAAGACAGGCAAAATAACGAGCAACACTTAAATATACCATTGGTTGATCAAGCTTCTCGGGAAATAGCGAGTTTATTATGGGAGATCACATTTTGGAAAAATCATATGTTGTATTTTTCTAGATTTTTATTCAATTAAGATCACTCTCAGCCGACGAACAGGCATTGAATATGTGGTCCAAAAATTAAAATGGAACATGGGAACAGAAAAGATAGGCCAAATAACGAGCAACACTCAAATTTAGCATTGGTTGATCCAGCTTCTCGGGTAATAACGAGTTTATTATGGGAAATCACACTTTGGAAAAATCATATGTTGTATTTTTCTAGATTTTATTCAATTAAGATCACTCTCAGACGACGAACAGGCATTGAATATGTGGTCCAAAAATTCAAATGGAACATGGGAACAGAGATGGTAGGCAAAGTAAGGAACAACACTCAATTATAGCATTGATTGATCAAGCTTCTTGGGAAATAGCGAGTTTATTATGGGAGTATTTATAATCATATCATGTATTTTTCTTGATTTCTGATGAAAGAAAACACTCTCAGACGACGAACAAACATTGAATTTGTGGTCCAAACATGAACATGGGAACAGAAAAGATAGGCAAAGTAACGAGCGAAACTCTCATATAGCATTAGTTGATGAAGCCTTTCGGGTAATAACGAGTTCATTATGTGAGATCGAATTTTGGAAAAATCATATCATGTATTATTCTTGATTTCTGATGAAGGAAATCACTCTCAGACGACGAACAAACATTGAATTTGTGGTCCAAAAATCCAAATGGAACATGGTAACTTAGATGGTAGGCAAAGTAAGGAACAACACTCAATTATAGAATTGGTTGATCAAGCTTCTCGGGTAAAAGCGAGTTTATTATGGGAGATCGAATTTTGGAAAAATCATATCATGTATTTTTCTTGATTTCTGATGACAGAAAACATTCTCAGACGACGAACAGACATTGAATTTGTGGTCCAAAAATTAAAATGGAACATGGGAACAGAAAAGATAGGCAAATAACAAGCAACACTCAAATATAGCATTGGTTGATCAAGCTTCTCGGGTAATAGCGAGTTTATTATGGGAGATCGAATTTTGGAAAAATCATATCATGTATTTTTTCATTTCATTCAATTAAGAGCACTCTCAGAAGACGAACAAACATTAAATTTGTGGTCCGAAAATTAAAATGGAACTTGGGAACAGAAATGGTAGACAAAATAACAAGCAACACTCAAATACAGCATTGGTTGATCAAGCTTCTCGGGAAATAGCGAGTTTATTATGGGAGATCGAATTTTGGAAAAATCATATCATGTATTATTCTAGATTTTATTCAATTAAGATCACTCTCAGACGACGAACAAACATTAAATTTGTGGTCCAGAAATTAAAATGGAAGATGGGAACAGAAAAGACAGGCAAAATAACGAGCAACACTTAAATATAGCATTGGTTGATCAAGCTTCTCGGGAAATAGCGAGTTTATTATGGGAGATCGAATTTTGGAAAAATCATATCATGTATTATTCTTGATTTATGATGAAAGAAAACATTCTCAGACGACGAACAGACATTGAATTTGTGGTCCAAAAATTAAAATGGAACATGGGAACAGAAAAGATAGGCCAAAAAACGAGCAACACTCAAATATAGCATTTGTTGATCCAGCTTCTCGGGAAATAGCGAGTTTATTATGGGAGATCGAATTTTGGAAAAATCATATCATGTATTTTTTTTGATTTCTGATGAAAGAAAACACTCTCAGACGACGAACAAACATTGAATTAGTGGTCCAAAAATAAAAATGGAACATGGGAACAGAAAAAGTGCAAAGTAAGGAACAACACTCAATTATAGCATTGGTTGATCAAGCTTCTCAGGTAATAGCCTGTTTTTTATGGGAGATCGAATTTTGGAAAAATCATATCATGTATTTTTCTTGATTTCTGATGAAAGAAAACACTCTAAGACGACGAACAAACATTGAATTAGTGGTCCAAAAATAAAAATAAAACATGGGAACAGAAAAGATAGGCCAAATAATGAGCAACACTCAAATATAGCATTGGTTGATCCAGCTTCTCGGGTAATAACGAATTTATTATGGGAGATCATATTTTGGAAAAAGCATATGTTGTATTTTTCTAGATTTTATTCAATTAAGATCACACTCAGACGACGAACAGGCATTGAATATGTGGTCCAAAAATTCAAATGGAACATGGGAACCGAATTGGTAGGCAAAATAACAAGCAACACTCAAATATAGCATTGGTTGATCAAGCTTCATGGGTAAAAGCGAGTTTATTATGGGAGATCGAATTTTGGAAAAATCATATCATGTATTTTTTAAGATTTTATTTAATTAAGATCACTCTCAGACGACGAACAAACATTAAATTTGTGGTCCAGAAATTAAAATGGAACATGGGAACAGAAAAGATTGGCAAAATAACGAGCAACACTTAAATATAGCATTGGTTGATCAAGCTTCTCGGGAAATTGCGATTTTATTATGGGAGATCGAATTTTGGAAAAATCATATCATGTATTTTTTTTTATTTCTGATGAAAGAAAACACTCTCAGACGACAAACAAACATTGAATTTGTGGTCCAAAAATTAAAATGGAACATGGGAACAGAAAAGAAAGGCCAAATAACGAGCAACACTCAAATATAGCATTGGTTGATCAAGCTTCTCGGGTAATAGCGAGTTTATTATGGGAGATCGAATTTTGAAAAAATCATATCATGTATTTTTCTAGATTTTATTTAATTAAGATCACTCTCAGACGACGAACAAACATTAAATTTGTGGTCCAGAAATTAAAATGGATATGGGAACAGAAAAGATTGGCAAAATAACAAGCAACACTCAAATATAGCATTGGTTGATCCAGCTTCTCGGGTAATAACGAGTTTATTATGGGAGATCATATTTTGAAAAAATCATATGTTGTATTTTTCTAGATTTTATTAAATTAAGATCACTCTCAGACGACGAACAGGCATTGAATATGTGGTCCAAAAATTCAAATGGAACATGGGAACAGAAAAGATAGGCCAAATAACGAGCGAAACTCTCAAAAAGCATTAGTTGATGAAGCTTTTTGGGTAATAGCGAGTTTATTTTGGGAGATCGAATTTTGGAAAAATCATATCATGTATTTTTTAGATTTTATTCAATTAAGATCACTCTCAGACGACGAACAGACATTGAATTTGTGGTCCAAAAATTCAAATGGAACATGGGAACAGAGAAAGTGCAAAGTAAGGAACAACACTCAATTATAGCATTGGTTGATCAAGCTTGTCAGGTAATAGCCTGTTTTTTATGGGAGATCGAATTTTGGAAAAATTATATCATGTATTTTTCTTGATTTCTGATGAAAGAAAACACTCTAAGACGACGAACAAACATTGAATTAGTGGTCCAAAAATAAAAATGGAACATGGGAACAGAAAAGATAGGCCAAATAATGAGCAACACTCAAATATAGCATTGGTTGATCCAGCTTCTCGGGTAATAACGAATTTATTATGGGAGATCATATTTTGGAAAAATCATATGTTGTATTTTTTTAGATTTTATTCAATTAAGATCACACTCAGACGACGAACAGGCATTGAATATGTGGTCCAAAAATTCAAATGGAACATGGGAACCGAAATGGTAGGCAAAATAACAAGCAACACTCAAATATAGCATTGGTTGATCAAGCTTCTCGGGTAATAGCGAGTTTATTATGGGAGATCGAATTTTGGAAAAATCATATCATGTATTTTTCAAGATTTTATTTAATTAAGATCACTCTCAGACGACGAACAAACATTAAATTTGTGGTCCAGAAATTAAAATGGAACATGGGAACATAAAAGATTGGCAAAATAACGAGCAACACTTTAATATAGCATTGGTTGATCAAGCTTTTTGGGTAATAGCGAGTTGATTATGGGAGATCGAATTTTGGAAAAAATATATTTTGTATTATTCTTGATTTCTGATGACAGAAAACATTCTCAGACGACGAACAAACATTGAGTTTGTGGTCAGGAAATTAAAATGGAACATGGGGAACGGAAAAGATAGGCAAAGTAACGAGCGAAACTCTCATATGTCATTAGTTGATGAAGCTTTTTGAGTAATAGCGAGTTTATTATGGGAGATCGAATTTAGGAAAAATCATATCATGTATTTTTTAGATTTTATTCAATTAAGATCACTATCAGACGACGAACAGACATTGAATTTGTGGTCCAAAAATTCAAATGGAACATGGGAACAGAGAAAGTGCAAAGTAAGGAACAACACTCAATTATAGCATTGGTTGATCAAGCTTCTCGGGTAATAGCCAGTTTTTATGGGAGATCGAATTTTGGAAAAATCATATCATATATTTTTCTTGATTTCTGATGACAGAAAACATTCTCAGACGACGAACAGACATTGAATTTGTGGTCCAAAAATTAAAATGGAACATGGGAACAGAAAAGATAGGCCAAATAACGAGCAACACTCAAATATAGCAATGGTTGATCCAGCTTCTCAGGTAATAACGAGTTTATTATGGGAGATCACATTTTGGAAAAATCATATGTTGTATTTTTCTAGATTTTATTTAATTAAGAACACTCTCAGACGACGAACAAACATTGAATTTGTGGTCCAAAAATTAAAATGGAACATGGGAACAGAAAAGATTGGCAAAATAACGAGCAACACTTAAATATAGCATTGGTTGATCAAGCTTCTCGGAAAATAGCGAGTTTATTATGGGAGATCGAATTTTGGAAAAATCATATCATGTATTTTTTTTTATTTCCGATGAAAGAAAACACTCTCAGACGACGAACAAACATTGAATTAGTGGTCCAAAAATAAAAATGGAACATGGGAACAGAAAAGATAGGCCAAATAATGAGCAACACTCAAATATAGCATTGGTTGATCCAGCTTTTCGGGTAATAACGAGTTTATTATGGGAGATCACATTTTGGAAAAATCATATCATGTATTATTCTTGGTTTCTGATGAAAGAAAACACTCTCAGACGACGAACAAACATTGAATTTGTGGTCCAAAAATTCAAATGGAACATGGGAACAGAAAAGATTGGCAAAATAACGAGCAACACTCAAATATAGCATTGGTTGATCAAGCTTCTTGGGTAATAGCTAGTTTATTATGGGAGATCGAATTTTGGAAAAATCATATCATGTATTATTCTTGGTTTCTGATGAAAGAAAACACTCTCAGACGACGAACAGACATTGAATTTGTGGTCCAAAAATTAAAATGGAACATGGGAACAGAAAAGATAGGCAAAATAACGAGCGAAACTCACATATAGCATTGGTTGATGAAGCTTCTCGGGTAATTGCGAGTTTATTATGGGAGATCACATTTTGGAAAAATCATATGTTGTATTTTTCTAGATTTTATTTAATTAAGATCACTCTCAGACGACGAACAGGCATTGAATATGTGGTCCAAAAATTAAAATTTAACATGGGAACAGAGATGGTAGGCAAAGTAAGGAACAACACTCAATTATAGCATTGATTGATAAATCTTCTCGGGTAATAGCGAGTTTATTATGGGAGATCGAATTTTGGAAAAATCATATGTATTTTTCTTGATTTCTGATGAAAGAAAAAACTCTCAGACGACGAACAAACATTGAATTTGTGGTCCAAAAATTCAAAGGGAACATGGGAACAGAGATGGTAGTCAAAATAAGGAACAACACTCAATTATAGAATTGGTTGATCAAGCTTCTCGGGTAATAGCGAGTTTATTATGGGAGATCGAATTTTGGAAAAATCATATCATGTATTTTTTTCATTTTATTCAATTAGGATTACTCTCAGACGACGAACAAACATTATATTTGTGGTCCAGAAATTAAAAAGGAACATGGGAACAGAAACGATTGGCAAAATAACGAGCAACACTCAAATATAGCATTGGTTGATCAAGCTTCTCGGGTAAAAGCGAGTTTATTATGGGAGATCGAATTTTGGAAAAATCATTTCATGTATTATTCTTGATTTCTAATGAAAGAAAACACTCTCAGACGACGAACAAACATTCAATTTGTGGTCCAGAAATTAAAATGGAACATGGGAACAGAAACGATTGGCAAAATAACGAGCAACACTCAAATATAGCATTGGTTGATCAAGCTTCTCGGGTAAAAGCGAGTTTATTATGGGAGATCGAATTTTGGAAAAATCATATGATGTATTATTCTTGATTTCTGATGAAAGAAAACACTCTCAGACGACGAACAAACATTCAATTTGTGGTCCAGAAACTAAAATGGAACATGGGAACAGAAAAGATAGGCAAAATAACGAGCGAAACTCACATATAGCATTGGTTGATGAAGCTTCTCGGGTAATAGCGAGTTTATTATGGGAGATCACATTTTGGAAAAATCATATGTTGTATTTTTCTAGATTTTATTTAAGATCACTCTCAGACGACGAACAGGCATTGAATATGTGGTCCAGAAATTAAAATGGAACATGGGAACAGAAAAGATAGGCAAAATAACGAGCAACACTCAAATATAGCATTGGTTGATCAAGCTTCTCGGGTAATAGCGAGTTTATTATGGGAGATCGAATTTTGGAAAAATCATATGTATTTTTTTGATTTCTGATGAAAGAAAACACTCTCAGACGACGAACAGACATTGAATTTGTGGTCCAGAAATTAAAAAGGAACATGGGATAAGAAAAGATAGGCAAAATAACGAGCAACACTCAAATATAGCATTGGTTGATCAAACTTCTCGGGTAATAGCGAGTTTATTATGGAAGATCAAATTTTGGAAAGATCATATCATGTATTATTCTTGATTTCTGATGAAAGAAAACACTCTCAGACGACGAACAAACATTGAATTTGTGGTCCAAAAATTCAATTGGAACATGGGAACAGAAAAGATTGGCAAAATAACGAGCGAAACTCACAAATAGCATTGGTTGATCAAGCTTCTCGGAAAATAGCGAGTTTATTATGGGAGATCGAATTTTGGAAAAATCATATCATGTATTTTTTTCATTTTATTCAATTAAGATCACTCTCAGACGACGAACAAACATTAAATTTGTGGGCCAGAAATTAAAATGGAACATGGGAACAGAAAAGATAGGCAAATAACAAGCAACACTCAAATATAGAATTGGTTGATCAAGCTTCTCGGGTAATGGCGAGTTTATTAATGGAGATCGAATTTTGGAAAAATCATATCATGTATTTTTTTGATTTCTGATGAAAGAAAACATTCTCAGACGACGAACAGACATTGAATTTGTGGTTCAAAAATTGAAATGGAACATGGCAACAGAAAAGATAGGCAAAATAACGAGCAACACTCAAGTACAGACTTGTTTGATCAATCGTCCCGGGGAATAGCGAGTTTATTAAGGGAGATCGGTTTTTGGATAATGTCATGTATTTTTCTTGATTTCTGATGAATGGAAACACTCTCAGACGACGTACAGACTTTGAATTTGTAGTCCAAAAATTAAAATGTACAGGAACAGAAAAGATAGGCAAAAGAACGACGCAAACTCAAATACAGACTTGGTTGATCAAGCGTCTCGGGTAAAACCGAGTTTATTATGGTAGATCCAATTTTCGGAAAATCATATTTTGCATTTTTTTTAATTTTGTCTAATTGCAATCACTCTCAGACGATGCACAGACATTGACTTTGTGGTCCAAAAATTAAAATGTAACAAGAGGTCAAAAAAGACAGGCAAAAAAACGAGCAAAACTCAAGTACACACTTGGTTGATCAAGCTTCTCGGGTAATGGCGAGTTTAATATGGGAGATCGAATTTTGGAAAAATCTTAACATGTATTTTTTTTTATTTCTAATGAATGAAAACACTCTCAGACGACGCATAGACATTGAATTTAAAGTCCAAAAAATGAAATGTAACAAGGGAACGGAAAAGATAGGCAAAAGAACGAGCAAAACTCAAGTACAGACTTAGTTGATAAAGATCGGTTTTTGGGTTTTTGGAAAAATAATATCATGTATTTTTCTTGATTTCTGATGAATGGAAACACTCTCAGACGACGTATAAACTTTGAATTTGTGATCCAAAAATTAAAATGTAGCAAGGGAACAGAAAAGATAGGCAAAAGAACGAGCAAAACTCAAGTACAGGCTTAGTTGATAAAGCTTCTCGGGTAATATCGAGTTTATTATTGGAGATTGAATTTTCGAAAAATCATATTATGCATTGTTTTTGATTTTGTCAAATTACAATTAACTCAGACGACGCATAGACATTGAATTTTTGGTCCAAAAATTAAAATGTAGCAAGGGAACAGAAAAGATAGGCAAAAGAACGAGCAACACTCAAGTACAGACTTGGTTGATCAAGCTTCTCGGGGAATAGCGAATTTATTATGGGAGATCGAATTTGCGAAAAATCATATTATGCATGTTCGTTGATTTTGTTACCAGAGCCAGTGCCTACTCCTCATTGATGAAATTTACACAAGCGTGAGATGCGAGTATGCCGGTGGAAAGTTTTTCGGAACTGAAAATGGTGAAGCAACCAAGACCCTTTTGTGCTTTATGATCAAATCATTGGCAAGCAGTCAAAGGGATGTTGTGGCGTTGATCCCAGTTACAAAAATAAGTGCAGATCTGATTCATGAACATCTAATGGTGATTCTCAAGTGCTTATGTGAAATTGTTTACAGAGTTTTGGGACTATCTGTTGACAACCATTCGGCTAATAGAAAGCTATACACATCCATTCTTTGCAAAGGATCATTGCAGCCTTGGATTCAACATCCAGCCATAACAAA
>CM021321.1:3683253-3748126 GCA_010645155.1 Tigriopus japonicus
GCTCTAAACGAGCAAAGGGGGGAGAATGGTATGGCGAAATTCGGCAACCCTGAAGAACACCCTACGAACAGTTGCGAGCAATAACTGGTTATCTAGGGAGTAAGAACCGGAAATGATTATGAGGCAGTGGAAAATGAGACTTGGAGAAATACAGTCCACTTGAAACCTGACAGAAATTATTATTGGAAATAATAAGCGGTAGTTCGCGGAACCAAACCCTCTAGTCAACTCCAAGTGCAAAGCCCTTGTGTTCATGCAAGTGAAAAGGCATACATAAGCCTTAAATGGCTCTCCGTTGGTTGTGTCCTTTAGCCAAAAATGACCACACATATCACTGGCAACGGCTTGAAAAGGTCTCATCTGGTTGACACGAGCTGCCGGTAGATTTCCCATTTTTTGCTTGAGTGGAGGGGCTACTACTTTCTGACACGGCACACAATGCTTTAGAACACTCGAAATAAGTGACCTCATCCTTGGCACCCATAGGAATCTTCTCACATGGCTTAAAGTCCAAATCACCCCACCATGACCATTGTATTCATGTATATATCTAATGAGTCTGACCGTGAAAGATTCCCTTATCTCCTTCCACGGCCCACTTGGTCTTGGTAGAAGGAGAAGCATTTTGCTCTGCTCTGGCAAGGATGATTCTTCTAATCTTCCTCCCACTCTTATGAGTTTATCGATAGGGTCCCAAGTTGGATTCAATTTCAGAAGGCTAGATCTGGAAGGACACTTCTGCCCATTGCTAAGTTTCTTCGTTTCACACGGAAATGCCATAGTTTGACATCTTCTGATGAAATACTTCGCCCCAATGGATACTTCAAGGTGTCCGCCAAATTGACCACCTTGTTTAGCTTGCAAGTATACCGTGCTGACCCGTAGCACTCTTCTCATGTTGGAACATCGTGTAAGCAAAGCTTACCACAAAACAATTTGAACATGTATTGAAGCAAGCTGAAGTTTTTGTCTCGTACAAGGGGGACACCTGGTATCGAACACATGACCCTGTGCATGAAACTCGGCGGCACGTTAATCAATTGCACTACAACCATCTACCCTGAAAAATGAAGTCCTTTTTTGCAGTCATAAGTGGGTTGCACAAATAATGCAAATAAAAACGTCAAAAGATGCATCAAATAATGCAACGGAAATGCCAAAAAATGCAAAAGAAAATGCAGAAAGAGCGCACAGTTGAGGAACGTTTGGAGTATATTAAAAATATCATTAGTTGAATAAAGCGAAATTCATGGCCACAGAGACCATTAAAATCATTCTAGCTTTTGTTTTTTCATTAAAAACTTGTCAAATTAAAATATGGTTGAAAAAAAATGTTGAGTGTTGTTAGTTGATAGAGACTTTGCGTTTTGTTTCTGAAGGATCTGCACTTTGAAGAGATTTGTTCTCACACTTTCATTCTTTTAAAATTCTGAAAAACTATTGGCAATACTTAAAATACAAGTGTCAGAAGCCTTTAAAGCTAAAACCCAAAACCTTTAAAGCTAGAGGTTTTCCAACCTGGTGCTCAACAATTCCTTCTCTTCCTTACTTGCAATAACCCTTTCGTCCAATCAAGGAATCGCACTTGAGGAGTGAGAAATGAGATTGATCATGAAAACCTCAACTGAAAAACAGCCAAGCATCCCAAAGGGAAAAAGGAAAGTTACTAAATTTGGGAAGAAAAATGTCAAAGGCAAGAAAACATTTTTTTTTAATTTGGGAAAATACCAAATTTTGACAACAAGGCTAAAAATGCAAATGAAAGAGAAAAAATGCCAGAAAAATGCATCAAATTTCGATAAAAACGCCAAAAATGCATGAGCGCAAAAGTAATGAAAAAATGCAAAAATCGGAAAAAGTTAAATAAAATGCATTTCCATGAAATGTGCTGCCCTTGTCATAAGGCAAACCAAGAAGCACGGAAATCATGGACTGGGAGGCTAGCAATGAGAATTAGGATTTCCAGCAGAAACGATCCATTTGCGTTCTTCTGTAAATGAGACCTGGCTTGCATTGAGAAGAACACGTATTTCAAATTTCAGCCCAATCGAATGCCTGAGTGAAAAGTTAAGCCTTCTTAAACTTATTTACTGAAGAAAGCATAGAATGAATGAACTCGCCCTTTTATGAGAAAACATTTACCACAAAAGGGCTAGTTCATTCATTCTCGGTAGGATTTGCATTGAACTTTTGTCTCCGACGTTCGATTGAGTTGAAAATTGAAATACGTATTTTTGTCAACATATCCAAGGTATAATATGCAGAAGAACGTAATTGAATTGATCTTACTGGAAATCATTATTCTCATTGCCAGCCTCCCACTCCATGAGTATTCGAGTAATGTACTGGGGCAAAGGCTAGATCACAATATGTTATGGTCTTGAGAACTTGAATGCTCTACATTGTACTATTTGACTTTTACTACTTTGTATGTCGCATTAAACAATGTTTGAAAAGCTACAGCCGAAAGTGAAGTGTGAACGGGGACATAAATCGCTTTTCCGATTGGCGTGATTTTAGGATGCTAAAGTGAGGCTTTCAAGTAATCCCACCCGCAGTAAAGCATACTCGTAGTTATGGTTCGGGGTATTGGCAAACGTAAAAAGTTGTTTTGCGTTTGCCAATTTTAACGTTGATCAGCTGGAAGCTGTGAACATCTTTTTCTAGTTTTGACTTCAAAAGTGACTGCTCATTACATTACTTGGAAATCACATCACAGGTCTGATGGCTAGGCCTGAAATTGGCCAAAAACAGCCAAGTTTTATGAGAAAAAAATGACATTGCTAATTATGCTATACTGACGGAGAAATTAACAAGTGATTGTTTTTTTCATGTTCTCTCTCATCAATGTAGGTAATGCCAGCCCAGTAGAACAGCCAAAGTAGCCAACAATGGGTAACAACTTAGGGAAATGTTCAGAAGAGGCAGAGCCTTGTCTTTTGTGGGTTCATTTTCGACACTCAATAGACTAACTGAAGAAACACCTGGACTTGTAAAATTTTACTGCAACAGCTCTACAGTCAAATTTTCAACATGAGCCTATGGTGTCTTGTATTTCCCTGTCTCATTTTGGCATTTACTAACTTGATGGTTGACAAAGCCAAACTCACAAGAACCCCACAGCTTTATCCTCTCAATGGCTGGCTTGGTTTTGTTTAATGATTCTTGAACCTCGCTTGATCAATTCAAACCATGTTCCATTGCTTCTTTTGTTTACCCCTGAGGTTCTGTATTATTACTTTCTTGCCTTCATCACAAGTTCTGACATCATAAAGCAATTCATTCATAATGCGTATGAAGTGCACGCGCTCTTTCCTCGCCACTGTATTGATCGATTAGGTGGACACATATCCTTCAAGTACATAAGTCGATCCATTTGGCGAACTTTTCCAATGAAATGAATTTGACAAGGCGAATGTTGAACAATAAGTAACTCAGTGGATCCATTGGCGCTCATTTCATAGCTGAACAAAATGACAGGTGTGACACCACATGAGCTTCAAAAGGATAACTGAAACGAAAAGAACTTTGGCCACCAATAAAAAAAAATAGAAAGAAATTGGCCAGGAACAGGAAACGTGAGGCTTGCAAGAATGGCTTCCTGTACAGGGCAAGGTGAGATCCATTTCCACATTTCCAAGTCATAACTAGAGCGGCCAAAAACATTTAAGAGTTGAAGGCAAAATATTTCAATATTATTTAAGCAAATAACATCAAAGTATTTGAGACAGGTAAAATTACACCCAAAAAAAAGTAAAAACATATTTAACACGGAAAACACTTTTTGGGAAACGTGTTATTTTTTTTCTTTTTTGAAAAAAATATAACCTGGATATTTTGATTGAATATATCACGATTTCATCAACATAGGTAAAAGACGGTGCTATTAAATACACACAAACTAAATAATGAAAATATATTTTTCTTGTATGTAGTGCTTTTATGAATATTGTTCTCCACGATTTTGTGATTCATTTTGTTGCCAAAAAAGGAGTAGACTTATAGCGCAGTTTCCCTACAAAAGGAGAGGTTCCAGGTTCGATTCTTTTCCCCGACCTTTCTAAAGGAAACTTTTAGACATTGTTCCACATCTACAGAGGGAGAATCATAGAGATACCGGACTTAAAATTGCCTGTCGGAAGAATTTGGACGATGTGACGGCTGGTTTCGTAGTCAGGGGCGAGGCTCAACCCCTGGCCTAGCAGCCAAAATCGACAAAAAATCCGATGACTTTGTGTTTCTAGAAGTCGTTAAACGGAATGAAATAATAGAATTGCACTTTTTCCTCGAAGTTTGGTGGAATATTTCTTAAAATTAATATATTTTTGAGTGAAGCTCACATTTCATTGCAAAAGCATTCAAGGAATATACTGAAATCATAAACGATCTTGAAAGTATTAAATGAAAAAAAAAAACCCAAGGTTTTTGCTTTACTTTTGGGAAAAATGCCCAGATATTTGAAATCTACTCAAAATGGGCTAAGTATTTCAACCAAACATTTACGTACAGGGACTTTTGTTTACTTTACAGGGTATCGCATTCCTTGCGTCGGTAGAAAAATCGAATTTATTTTTTTCGACTGTCCTATTCATACCCCCATTGTACCGGGTGATTCGTAAGAAATGGGACAGAAAGCCATGTCCGTAACTTGGAAACAAACACAAAGGACAACAAACAAGGAAACAAAGTGCTGTGGCACCCTGATCGAAGAGAGTCGGTTGGGCAGTAGTGATCAGACCACATGCGAGAGAGGACCAATAAATATTGCTTCCCTACTTCGTCTTAAGACTTTGTTCGTAGGCCCGCATTTGCGTGTCTACCACATTGGTGACCCCGACACTTGAGAACGTTTTTCCAAGTCGAACACGATGCCTAAATCTGACGATGGCGTCGACGGCGTTTACGCCGTGAGTCTGAAACTGCCTGCATTTTGGTGCCACCAGCCAAGAGTATGGTTTACTCAAACTGAAGCGCAATTTGCCCTTCGCAACATTACTAATGATGAAACGAAGTTCTACTATGTATTGGCAGCCCACTACATAGTAGATCAGGACACGGCGAGTCGCATGTTGGATCTTTTGGAATCGCCTCCGCAAACACCGAAATTCCAGACATTGAAAGACCGCCTTTTGAGCAAATTCACGCTCACCGAGTTTGAGCGAGCTGGGAATATTCTTCACATGCCCGGCCTTGGTGATTCTAAGCCGTCAGTTTTAATGGATAAAATGTTGGCCTTTTTGGGTACACACAAGCCATGTTTCCTGCTTCGACGTATTTTTTTAGAACGTCTTCCCAAAGATATCCGAGCCACACTTGTGCACTCGGGTACGACAGCTCTCTGTGACCTCGCATCAGAGGCGGATCAATTGTGGCAAGCACGGGGCCCAGTTGTGGCCAATGCCGTCCGTCATCAAAAGAGCAAACCTCCGCGAGATCATGATTTGTGTTATTGGCACGCCAAATATGGGGAGAAGGCTCGCTCATGTAAACCACATTGTCAGTATTTTGTTCCTAAACCCGGAAAGCAACCTGCAATCAAGTACATTAGGGACCAGTCCCTCAAGCCGGGAAACAACGAGGCCGTTCGCCACTTGCGGCCAAGGCGAGCGGCCTTTCACTCAATAGCCTTTTTTTTGTCCAATGACCGGTTGTCTGGACATCGTCTCCTTGTGGACATAGGGGCTGAAGTGAGTGTTTTACCCGCCATTGTGAATGATAGACAATCCGGCCGATTTGGCCGCCATCTTTCCGCTGCTAATGGTACTTCTATTCCCACTCACGGAACGCGCGTTATGCGTCTCCATTTTGGGTCACACGTTTTTGAATGACCATTCCTTTTAGCCGAAGTGGAACGACCTCTATTGGGGGCCGACTTTTTGCGCCATTCCGGATTGTTGGTTGACATTCGAGGGCAACAACTTGTCAACAAAGATACATTTGCAACTGTGCCATTCAACCTTTCATTAAACTCGGTGGCCCCCCGTTTGGAGGCACTTTCTCTGTCTGGGAAGTCACAGAAATAGTAAAAGCCTCAAAAATGCACCCTGACGCAAAAGTTTGACCTGTGTCAAGCTTCTCCGTAATACTGATGTGCTTCGAGTTTGAATTTTGGCAGAGTTTTGCCATTTTGGTTTTAGGGTCAAAAAGCTGACCACAACAAAACTTTTCAACGAGCAATGGACCCTATCTGCCATAAAAAATGGCAGCACTGCAAACTCAAAATCCATTTTTTAACTGTCGATGAAACTCGAAATGGAACTAGTTCGAGTGTTGCCAAATTGGTCCTGTTTTGGTCTTATCAACAGGTTCTATACAACCTGGCCTTTTTAGCAGTGATAAACTTTCAAGTCAAAAATGGCAGCACTCCCAGTTCAAAACACAACACTACTCCGTATGCATTGAATAGAACAGAAAATTTCAGAAATGTATGTGTCCAATGCTTAAAGATTGCAATTGATTTCTACTTCATTGGTTGCGCTCGAAGGACTCTATAATAGGAACTGAGGACCATCAACCTGATTCTGAATTCATCAATTCTGAAATCCTCGAGCTATTTCTTTGAAATGAATAAAAAGTGTCATGTAAAACTGTTTGTTACTTACTTTTTCTAATCTTTTGAGAGATTTGGCGTGAGCCCCATTTCTGAACCCAACCAAGCTACAACAATGAGATGGGTTTTGATCGACAAAGGATGTGAGAACATCTTCGTTCAACATTCCTTGAGCCATGAAAAGGGAAAGAGCGCAAACAAGGCTTTGACACACTTTGTTGGCCAATAGTTCCGAGAAGTCTTCAAATTTATAGAAAAGAGCTTTCTATAGAGTGATAGAAAAAGGAGCCAGATCCTTTTGGGTACACTTTTTGTACGATGTGTGAGATTCCATTACACTTGGGAGACTTGGCAAAAAGAAGCACGAGCCTGTAACAAGGAATGACGATGATTATATATACCGTTCTTAGTTTGGATTGTTTGGGAACTTTCGTAGCAAAGAGACACAAATTAGTGGTGTTTCTCGCTGAATGAAAAAAGTTCAAAGTAATGAACTTCCTTTGATTCGTTTTATATGCAGCTCCTCGGTTTTAAATAAGCTAAATTCTGACCCTTATTTGGCACTCGCTGAAAACATATTTAAACCCTATTTGAGGAAAGCTAGCAACGTTCTATTCAATCAAAATTACCTCCATCCAGGTACCTGAACATGTACATTCGCAAGAGGGTTTGAATGAAATCGAGCGAAATTTGCACATTCCTTTATCTCTTTTGCCAAATCCGTCTTGACAGACCTTGAAGTGCACCAAAAGCTGCACGATTACGAGTAGGAATCTCGTTATCTCAGTTATTGGTATGGACATGTTCTATTCACCTCAAACCATTCGACGAGGAAAGGAACGAAAATCCATGAGCCATTTTCACACCACACATTTCCATCCCTTGTTGTCAAATTGAGCCCCTTTCGCCATAAATATGACCAAATTGAGAGTGGAACCCCAATTTGGCCGAGTAGTTTTGTTGGCTAAACGATCTGGACGAATGCAAATTCAAACACCCGGACAACGTCAAAGAAATGGATATTCAAATGTGAGCTAGGATAAATTTGTTCAAAATTGTGGGCGACATTCTACCATAAATTTGATGGTTTGTTTTTACCCATAGAAACCCTAAGATTTGAAAGGTGACTAGCTTCTTCGTGGAACCGAATTAGCAACTCCGTTATCTTTGTTACTCTGGGATAAATAAATATCTCTTAATGGAGCCAAGTTAGACAGCATTTCACAACTTGGAACACATCTTTGGTGGCACAAATAAGCAAAACTAGATGGAACCAAATGCAAGTCAAGGGGCGAAGAGCTCAAAATGAAGAGAGACCTTTCACATTTGGACAACAACCATTGTTGAAATATGGTGCCGGAAAACTTGGCCAGAAGTCACAAGTGGCTTAATGCAGACTCTTTTGGGCTTGTGTTAGGATTGACATTGCCATTCTAGGGTAGACCTTGAATTCCGATATGTTTAATGAATGTCTTTGGTCACTTATCATAACTGAACAATCCCTATATCAATCGATTCCTTGATGATCAAACCAAGGATGACTCAACGAAGGATATATTACAGAATACCACTTAAGGCCGAGTTACTTCAATGAAAATTCAACGGAACATTTACTGCTTTGAAATAACCTCTCAATTCAGTACAATGCCAGGCCTTAAGCTGTATTTCTGTAATTCGTCCTGAGAAATTAATATGTCCTTGGATCAAACCTTAAGTGCTTTCGTTGTTCTGGTATTTATTATAGGCAGACGTGTGAGGTAATTGAAATTTTGATTACTTAATTGTCATAAATTATGTTTCAACCCAAGGATGGAGAACATATATTATTTATTAGCGGCATAAACTAAATTGTGTTTTCCAATAATTTGAGTTTCTCTTGATCAACTCGGCCAGGGTTTCGATGTGTCATCGATGTCAGTCGGTCAAACAAAGTACGTAAAATTGGAATAGAATAATTAGAATTGAGATTGAATGTGGCCGTGAAGATAGAGAAGATGCTGGCCTTTAATGTTGGTTTTAAACAATTCCGTTTTTTTTGCATTTTTTTCATTATTTTAGTTGGCTTTTTTTGGCGTTTTTATCAAAATTTGGTGCAGTTTACTACCATATTTCTCTTTTATTGGCATTTTTGGCCTTCTTGTCGGAATTTGTTGTTTTCCCTAAATTAAAGATTTCTCTTTGACATTTCCATCAGCCTTCCGCAGGGGGATCCACTGTCGCCAATCCTTTTCAACCTATATGTATCCGACCTGCCCGAAGCCCTTTCTCACCAAGGCCCCATCATCAACAACAATAGAATACAATATCTACAATATGCAGGCGACCTGGTTCTCTTGGCTGATTCAGCCGTGGAATTGCAAAATGCCATCAATGCTCTCCACGGTTATTGCCAAGAGAACGGCCTTCAAGTCAACACCATCAAGACGAAGGCCATGGTTTTCCATAAAGGTCGTCTGCCTCCCACCTCCTTCCACATCAACAATAGTCCGATTGAAATCGTCAAGTTTTTTAACTATGTCGGTTTCACCTTCACCACCCAACTCTCCTTCACCAAACACCTCAACATCGCAATAACCAAGGCCAGGGCCAGGATCGGATACATCTGCAATAGACTTCCCATCAAGAATCTTCCTCTGCCAATAGTTCTTCAACTCTTCCGGACCTACGTACATCACTCCCATCTTCCTCTACGGCCTTCACCTCTGGCTTCCCAACTCCGCCCAATCTGCTCTCAAATCCGCCGATGCCACCTTCACCAAATTCCTCAAAAGATACCTCTGCGTGCCCCAATATGCCAACAATGCATGGACGCATTACATATGCGAAACCGAGCCCTTCACCACCGGGCTAGCAAGGTTAGTGTCCAACAGTATTAGGAACCTGACCTCTCCGGAGGTGATGTCTGGACACATGCTGTCATTCCCGGTCAAGGACTTGACAACACCTTATTGTCCTTGGCCCGACATCCCTTCGGAATATTGGCGGTCACGCACCTTCGTCCGGCTTCCTGCCCAACTCCATCAACGACGGGAACTGACGAAGGATCTGTTCAATCTGACCCACTCTCTCTACTGCAATAACCAAGATTTTCATCATCTCCCTCTACCCAACTGTATTTGTACTGTCTGTCAATCCCCGCTTCATTTCTTCCATGTGCACTGAACGTATTCTAGTCAACTCACTGTGATATCATGATTTTACGTAACTATTTTTAACGTGTTTTTAACTTGTGACATGTCTTTTTTTTACAGTTTTATATGATTAAACATATATCCATTTTTTTAATACGCCATGACATGACCAAGAGTCGCAATAAACATTAATAATAATAAAAAAATAATTGCTTTTCAAGTATTGCTAAACAATTTTCAGTTAAAGAATGAAAGTATGAAAAGAAATCTGTTTCAAGTGCAGGCGTTTCAGAACCAAAACGCAAAGCTTTATTATACTAACAACAATTTCAAATTGATGAACTTTTAATGAAAAACCTATGGCTATGATTATTTTTATGGTGTTTATGGCTCTTGATTTTGATTTTTTTCAACTAATGATGAAAGTTTATGGCGATTGAAATATTTTTGCCAATTCCTTCCTTCCACATCAGAGCTTTCTTGCAAGAGGCTCAGTGTATGATGCAAATTAAATTTTGTCCAAATGCTCCTCAACTGTGCGCCCTTTTTGCAATTTCTTTTTGCATTTTTTTGGCGTTTTTATTTGCATTGTTTGTGCAGCCTTAGTGGTCAATGATCCCTCAACTGACTGTGGGTGAAATTGGAGGTTCGTGGTTTGCCTCAGACAGAGGATGAGAAAATTCTCTATAGTAATTTTAAGTGATAGAAATGAATAGGAAAGAAGTCGGGCAAATTGTCCGTCTCATGACAGGTCATGAGGTCATGATTTGTACGATATTGCCAATTCCCGATTGGACATGAGCAGAATAACCTTTGTAGAAAATGTGGTCTCGAGACCGACACAAATTTTCACCTTATTTGCAGATGTCCGACTCTCAAGCAAACCAGGAATCAATACCTCGAAAGATATGAGATTGAAGTGGGGAAATATCTCACTGAGAACATTGAACCGAAGAAAATTGTCCAATTCGCAAGGCGAGGAAATGTGGAAATGGATTGGATGAACGAGGAACACAGGGAAAAAAACCAGGAAAACTCCAAATCCATCACAAAATTAATGGAAGAAACCAAAAACAATGATCACAATTTCAACAATATAAACCCAATATACAAATGTACATATGTACATATACACGATGTTCCGAATGGTTTTTTAGGTTTGAATCAAAATACCCAAAGACATCATGGCAGTTTTTGGACCCAAATTTTTTTGGGAACAACTTTACTTTGATTGTATTATTTAATTTTAGGCCCAGGGAAAAAGTTTTATGTAACAAAAACCTTTTATTATAACATTTTTTTATAACCTATTTAACTCATATTTAGAGACCATTTTGTTACCTTATGAATTCAAATTGAATAAAAATTCATGCATCAACAGCTGAGTTATTTGACTTTGAATGGTTCATTTTTGACCCCAAAAGGCCGAAAAATGCTACAGTTATATGAAAAAACAAATTCACAAAGATTTCTTATACGTAGCTTTTCAATATTGCAAAAATAAATGAATTTTTTTGAGTTTTGGAGCTGATGTCAAAATAACTCAAACCAATAAAAGATATCATTTAAAAAGCACTTAAACAAGATTTTTGCAAAACACATTTCATAACTATTTCGAGTACACTATGATGTGTGTTCTGCCAAAATTACTAATTAATAGCTGAGTTTATATACCCTGTGACAACTGAGTTGTGACAGAAATTTTTCGCTACCACACGCAATTGACTTCAATCGCAAATTGGAAAGTACATAAGTTAGGACAAGAAATCCTGTGGTAAAAGTTATGAAAATGTTTTGCGATGGGGTTTACAAGCTTAGCTTTCTTTGGACGATTTCTTGTGTCAACTTACGTACTTTCGTGTTTGCAAATGAAACCAACGGCGTGTGGTAACGTAAAATTTCTGTAACAACTCAAGTTGTCACAGGGTATATAAACTCAGCTAATATGTCTAACAAATTCATATTCAAATTTACGTTTTTTAGAAGGACCATGTTCAAAATGGACTAAAATCGAAACTTGAAACTTTAACCGATTTTTTTCAAAACTTCTAAGTATTGCCCAAGGTTGGGGAGTAGTTGTTATTGCAATTACAATTACAAGTAATTGTAATTGTAATTAATTACATTTTTGGCCATGTAATTGACGAATTTTCAATTACAAATTACCAATTACTTTTCAAACTCTTACTTCTTCAAATTAACCATAAAATAAATTGATACTTTGAGTTTTCACTTGCAAAACAATTATTTTGTCATCAATTTGCGGTCAATGTGATGCCACTAACAGGTAGCTTTTGTTACAATACACACCCAAGCTATGATGTTAGAATACTTTTAAACTAAAATAGCTTTTGACCATGATTTTTGTGTCAGGAGGTAGGGCTTTTCACAACTAAAGGCAGACAAATGAGGTGGAAAAATAAAGTTTTAAAACATCGTCATACTTGATATATGTGTATACAGTTTGTGTTTTCTGGAAAAGAAAAATATGCCTTGTGGTTCATGGCATAATAGTTTTGATATTTCAGCCCGTTTATAAACTTTTGATTTTTGTAAATCACTCTTTCATATTAACCTTTCAAGCATTATAAATTGCCAGTTGGTGCATCGCCATTTAAAAATGGGAGATCTGTTTATTTTCACCGTTTTGAAAAGGCAAAGGCAAAAGGGTAAAAGAGACGGAAGGATTGTAATTGAGATGTAATTGACATGTAATTGTCATGTAATTGACATGTAATTGTAATTGAAGTCAATTATTTTCGGATGATGTAATTGTAATCAATTACATTTTTCGACAAATTAATTGTATTTAATTACGTTTTTCGACAAAGTTATAGTAATTGTAATCAATTACATTTTTCGACAAGATAATTGTAATTGTAATTAATTACATTTTTCGACAAAGTAATTGTAATTAATTACATTTTTCGACAAAGTAATTGTAATTAATTACATTTTTCGACAAAGTAATTGTAATTAATTACATTTTTCGACAAAGTAATTGTAATTGTAATTAATTACATTTTTCGACAAAGTAATTGTAATTGTAATTAATTACATTTTTCGACAAAGTAATTGTAATTGTAATTAATTACATTTTTCGACAAAGTAATTTTAATTGTAATTAATTACAATTATTTAATCATGACATTTCAATTAGCACAAATTGCAAATACATTTCAAAGAATACAAGTAATCATATGTTCGTAAATTGATGCAACAAAAGTTTTTGACGCCTCTCACACATTTTGCACTTTGAGGATTTTAAAAAAATGAGAGACAGTTGGGCTTGAAGAAAAAAATGTAATCACCTTTTTAAAGTAACTATATTCGTGATTAAAAACATTTGAAAGTAAAGGAAATGTGTATTGGATTAATTTTGACCGCAAATTAATGGTAATTCGTTACATTTTTAAGATAAGTGACCCAAATCTGACTTTGTTCTACGATTAGAGCCTCAAGTTGCATGTTTTATTTGATTGGTTTTGAGCAGAAATATGCAACCTAATTTGAAATGCCACATTTTTACCAACATGCAAAGTTTAAAATTAATCGCAAACATAAAATGGTGTTGTTGGTAACATGCAGTTTTACCTTTTACATGGCTCCAACTAAGGTTTAACCACCTCTAGGTTTTTTAATTGATTATTTGCTCAAAATGATATGAAACAATCAAATAAATGTCTACGTACAGGAATGAACATAGTCGCTCGCATTTGACCGATAAATACCAAGGTAAAACAGTAGAAAAAGGGTTTTTGACAAAAACACTTGGCTGAATCAGAAGCGACCTTACGGGATGAATCAAGTAAGTATTTAGGTTGCAATTCACATTATTGATCCAATTTTCTGCAGATTTGTCAGAGTGTTAGTCAATATTCCACATTGCATCGGGGGGAATCGATTTATTCTTGCTTTGTCATTCAGATGAGTAAGCAATTTCTGGAACTCCTTCCAAGCAAAGAATTGTGCGTCCAAGGCATGTTTATGTCTTCACTAACTTCAGTCCGTTTATCTGACATTTCCAATCTGGAAAAATAGCCATGATAGGGAGGAAGACTTGGGTCATTCATTTTCATCGATGCAGAAAACGGATCCATCAATAGACCTTCAACCGATAGTTTGCTTTTTCAAATTCTCACAATTGTCAATATATGGCGTTCTGTTGATTAATTTGAGAAATATGACGTGAGACGCAAGTGCGCGTGCTACGTTGAGATTAGAGATAATAAAAAAATACCAGAAAAGAGATTTTTATCAGGCTAATTTTTTGGCAAACTTAAAAAATGACAATTAACAGTAGAGAGTGATCTTTATCCACAATGTTCGACAAACAAAAATTGCCTAAATGGTAAGTTGGATTTTCTTCATCCGTTTTCTTCAATGTCTATGGATACATGGTACTTCGAATGGCTTTTTAGGTTGGTATCGAAATACCCAAAGATATCTTGACAGTTTTTGGACCCAAAGTTCGATGTGGAGCAACTTTCCTTTCATTGTATTATATAAGTTTAGGTCCAGAGAAAAAGTTATATACATAAATTCGTATTTATTATTACTGTGTTATGATTAATAGGTTTTTAGGTATATAACTTTTTCCCTGGACCTAAACTTATATAATACAATAAAAGTAAAGTTGCTTCCCATTGAATTTAGGGTCCAAAAAATGCCAAGATGTCTTTGGTTATTTCGATACAAGCCTAAAAAGCCATTCGAAGTACCGTGGATAAAAGCAGCTCAGAATTGAATCATCATATGGTCTCAATTCATGGAGAGAACTTCAAAATGTTATTGTACTTCATTTTTCGCATGTCTCTCTTCTTGAATCAAAGCAATGTTTAAGTTTTATATCACTTTGTTCATTGTCTTCTAATTTTTTTTTCTTTTTTAGCCTTGCCCCGGGCTTAAAAAAGTTCTTGCACAGAGAGTGAAGCTCTCTAATGATCCTCTCTTCGATAAAAATGAGCACAAAGAACGAAAGGAATTCAATTCCACATTTTTTCGAGTACTCGAGAATTGAAGAGAGAATGGGGAAGGCCTCTTGCAAATAGATTTACCGAAAAGTATACTCATTTTCTTGCCCTCCTGAAACATCAAGTCGTCAACAACCTTGCAGAGTTCGGAATTCTTCCGAAGATGAAAGCATGCAGACGACCTTTCCAGACTTTCCACACGCTCAACCTAGATGTTGTCAGTCAATACCTAGGAACAAACAACTCTCTTGTATCCGGTCAAAAGAGAGGCAATTCCTTGAGGTCTTTAGATACGGAATACAAGGTGTCCCTTCTCTTTAATGTCCTTTGAAAGTTGAACTTTGAGAAGATTGGATCGATTTGAAATCTTAGGGTCAAGATATCGATAAAATGACATTAAAAAGCATTCCGCCCTTGTCTTAACCTCGAAGGTCAATGGCCTTATCTTCAAATTATGGTGTCAAAAACGTGGTTGACTCGGAAAGAATTGCTCGCGGGATGTGTTCCAATACAAATTGGAACTTGAAACTCGTAAAAGTGTTTTTCACCGACGAAAGCTTGTTTTGATCAGGATGATCAAGTTATTTCTCATTAATGTAGTGTGTCAAAATACTCAATTCAACAAATGACAAAAATGCTGATAACTGAATAGCTTTTCAGTTCATATCAATAAAATGGGTTCCAGATTCCCAAAGTTCGTGCTTCACAATGCAATCAATCTTTCACCAGTTCCAGCTAAAAATCTGCTCCTGTATGTCCAAATAACATGTTTGATATTAATACTGTATTTGTTCTGGACATGATTTCAAACAATACATTGACAATCATCAACAACGCTCTAATCAATTTTCAACTCATCTTGCTTGGCAATAATAGTTTTCTAGAATTCAAAATAATCCTCGTTCCCTCCAATCTTCCCGAGAAACGGCAGCAAAATCAAAATTTTGCCCTATCTTTTTATTCCTTAGTCTTCTTTGGTAGAAAACTAGTCCATTTGACAATTCTGGTTGTTTTGTTTTATTAACAAAATGTTCACTTTGAGGCCCAGTTCAAGGGCAAGGTCACGCGGGTGGATTCTCGGGATCGATTTGCTATCCCAAGCACCTCGAAGCTTAGTAAATTGTTCCAACTGACCTTTGGAACTCAAAACAGATCAAAGAGCAGATTTGAGTGTACTTTGGAACAAAGTTTCCTTTTGTCAAATTGATCATCACGATATTCATTTTCTTTTTCTTCTTTGCCTAACAAAACTTTCTGAATGATGCATTACTAGATCTAATTTTGATGCTTTGTTCCAATATTTGATTGGTTTTCGAAACAAGCCAACCGCTTGGTTGTCAATTTTTCTGTGAAGGGTTTGAGCAAATACTGATAGAAAGCTCAAAATTTGATTTAACGTTCCTCGCCTGACACAACTTTCCAAATGATGCAGTGCTAGATCTAATTTTGATGCTTTGTTCCAATATTTGATTGGTTTCCGGAACAAGCCAACGCCATGTTGACATTTTTCCTGGAAAGGGCTTGAGCAAATACTGATAGTAAACTGAAAATTTGATTTAACATGTACTTTTGTTGTTCCAAAATACGTGGCAACCAACCAATTTCACCATTTTGGCAGTTTTTATGTACCCACGTAGCTTCCTGGGAAACAATCGTCAAGCGCAACATGAAACGAAAGTTGAAAGCAACGACGCCAAACAACAAGAAGATATTTCTCCAACATATTTCTTCTTTTCAATAACACTTGCATTTGCTTCACGTCACATACTCGGGTCACACGAGGCCACGCACATGTTAAGCTCTTTATGATACAATACAACCACCTACTGGAACATTAGGCCTGTGAACAAATCCAAAGCGTTCGTTTCGTTGTGGATGTTAATGCCGATACCGGTTTTCGTATTCCCCTAACTCGGACCAATGCACCAAGTGACCATTTCTATGCCATAACTAGGGGTGCAGATTTCAGGCAAATAAGATTTTATGCCCAAAAAAATGTTTATTTGCTATTTGCTAGCATTTAAAGTTTATTTGCCATTTTTGGGCAAATAAACAAAAAAAATGTCGTTTTTTGGGCAAAAAAAATGCAAAAAGTGTCTTTTTTGTTAAAAATACGGGGAAGATAATTTTGCCCAAAATGTTTTGGTTAAAGGATATATTAATCATTCAACGGAATTAAGATATTTTCTCTTAAATGTTCATATCTTTGCATTCCACTTTAGTATTGGTGAAATATTATGCTCATTTTCCAAATTAAATGGCCATTTTAGCTATATTTTGGTAAATTTTCGTGCCTACTTGCCATTTTATTTGCCATTTCTTTGTTTAATTGCCATTTTATTTGCCATTTCTTTGTTTAATTGCCATTTTATTTGCCAATTTGGACGCTTTTATCTGCCATTTTTGGGGCCTAAAAGGTAGGTTTTATTTGCCAGAAATCTGCACCCCTAGCCATACCGGTGTTACCATAACTCATAGAGAACCCTTCCTATTACCATGCCACAATTGTAGACCCTGCGAAGAGCACGAGCAACAAAGGCATCCATTTCTCGTAACCCAAAAGAAGGATCGAAGTTTCTATATTTGAAATGTCTATTTGGTGATTTACTTGCCCTAGGGGGCATGCAAATGTGGCGAACATGGTTCCCGAACCCGAAAACAACCACGAAACACTCTTGTTTTACCGTGTTCCCAATGGATTCTAGTGATCACGACAGGAGAACGATTTGTAGACGTAGTATGGACATCTATGAGTCTCTAGGCCAAATCGGTACTTTTTTTTCTTCAGAGCACCTTCGGTCACCGTGCTTAAAGCCCATTATTTTTGTGGCCCACATTAAGGCCAATGAATGCTATGGATCGATCGAGATTGAACCGAGTCGAGTCTTGGGACGGATCCATATGATACAAGTAAAGAAAGGCACAGAGATTTGTTGCGTCATTTCATAGAGCGACAGCGTAGATAAGCGTCACAACCAGCTGACAAGGTGCATGCACTTGCAAACAGACAAAGCTTGGTATGATTTCAGGAATTAGGCAAAATGTAATTGCATTGAATAGTCCTAGCAATGGTATAATGCCTTTGCTACATCAAATGAGACATTTTGTTCAAATTTGACTCATTTTATCGAGTTATTCCGAGTTTCGTCTCTTTAGAGTTGCATGCACGGTGTGAGCTAGCCGGTGAAACTTGTCGACGCTCTCGCTCCATGAAAAGGCACAACAAAGCCACACTTCAATAGCCCTGTTGGATGAGAAGAAGACTGAACACGTTAAAAATGAGACACTATCGTAAGATTAGAGCCAGAAAAAAGAACTTGATGGGTCGTTTCTTGACCTTAGACCCACAAAACGGAAATTGTCAGTTTCCTGTCCGACAGCTCGATTTGATTCACAGATTTCTAAACCACTGGATGTCAGCCGAGTGGCCATTGGGAGGGCAAAACAGTGCAATCAACAAACCGGTCTGCAATCCATTCCCAGGAGACCCCTCATTGCTCTGTTTTACCCTCCAAGTGGTCGGTTATCCGACAATCAATAGTTTAGAAATCTATGCTCGATCCAATGGGATTTGAGCCTTCACTGTGGGGGGAGACACTTAAGCTTGGCCGTTCAAATTGCCCCTTCGACAACAAGGCCATTTTGGCTTCCTAATAAGGTGAGATTGAAGAACGTTGAAGAAGGTTTGTTCTTCATAGATTGTTAAGTAAGTAAAAAGGGTCCAAATTTGATTGTCCAATTTCAGACCTTCTTGGCTTGCTTAAAATCCTCATTCCACGATGAGATCAGGCACTTCTTTTGCACGAAACAAAGTTTGCCCTGTTTTAGAGAACACCCTTGGGCCCAACGTGAAAAATGAATGGCCATATTTTAAACCCCATCAAGCAACAAGACCATAGCTAACACGATTTGGAACAAAAACAAATCAACCTTTTTCAAAAGAAATATTTACAAAATTCGGGAAAGTTAACGAAGTCTGACTCACCAAAATCTTGAATAGCATGTCATCTGTGGGAGATTCCTCGTCTTTTTCAAATAGATTTGCTCAGAAATTTCAATAGAGAACTCAGCAAAGTTTGCTTTTTAAAGGTGAAAAAATTTTAGAACATATTTTGAGCGATATTAGCGAGTTGTCAGGACAAATTGCACGACCACAACCTTGTTACTGAAAGGGCACAAAAAAAAAATTCTAACTTTTTTTCATCATTCTAACAAGCAGTATTTCTGGGATGTGACCTTAATTGAGTTTTCCCTTTGCATTAGTTTATGGAGCACCGTAAGCTATTTTGGCATACAAATTTGTTTTTGAAAAAGAAAAAGAAAAAAAACTTGATTCAGTTGTTAGCTTGGATTGAATGTTTCAACCTTTATAACCTTGTTCACGTCAGTCTTTGAAGAGGCTCTCGGATTATATAATAAAAGCAATGTCTCGAGTTGTTCTTCATCTTGTGAATCCTTTGTTCCAATTTGTGTTCGCCTTTATTCTCATGTTTTCAAGTCTTCATTTGGTTGACGAAATTGCTTTGAAAAAGGGGCCAAGATTATTGCTCTCGTGCTTCAGGGGGTTGCACAGCAACTACTTCTATTTCGGAACTTGTTGACAAGGTTCAATTCCAATGAAATTTCATGCATTTTTGAACCCATATCTCACCTCGCCCTCTGAATGAGTCTACTAAACACGCAGAGTAGAAGAATGGCCGCATATATCTTACTAAACTTGAATGAGCTTGTACTTTTAAATCGACCAGACACGAACACAAAAACGCGAGTGAACGAGTGACCAAGTAAGTGCATTATACTGTGATATACGGAAGTGAATCAAAAACTCAAAATGTTATCCAGCTCATGAAAGTTTGTTTGCCCTTGAGACGAAGATGAAGTAAAAGCGACACAATTTGGTCAGACATGAGGTGCAAAAAGAAGTTTTCTTGATGGTTTTTTAAGTAAGGGGTGAAGAATATAATGCACTTCCGTGCCATTCTCTCGCAAAAAAAACAACTTTCTATGATTAAGGTCGACGTCCATCGTGGTCGATTTGGATTCGCAGATGCTTCCAAGTTTTTGATGGCCATTCTGAGACAATCTCACAACGCAATATCCCGGAATATCATCATCCCTGATTTATTTGCCAACAGCTATGAAGTTTAGGATGGGCTTCTAATGACAATTTTTCTTGAGAAGCTTGTCTTTGGTGGTTATGAAACGATGCGAAAGTTGGTAGCCAACTTCTTCATATTGATAAAGAATGACGGCAAGTTTGTTTTGCAAAGACACTTGAAAATGGCCTTGGGATTGAAAAGTCACGCTGACATTAATTGTAGAAGTACTTACAAATTGAGATTTGTACTCTAAGACTTGTTTTAAGAAAGGACTAATATTTAGAAGCTGTTCTACATCCGCTTCACTTTTTAAGTATTTCATTCTTCAACTTGAACTGGACATAAATGTGGTAAGCAAAGGTAAACACTTCGGAATGCATTGAAGATCTCTGATTATTTGGGCAACTTGCCGGAACAATCACTCTTTATTTACGTTTTTTGAGCCTTTGAGCCTTTTCAATCAACGGATCTTTTTTAACATTAAAAAATAAGAATAAGAGGAATAATTGCCCTGCCTCAAAACTAGGAAATGCGGTGATTATTGCCCTATTTTAAGAATGAGTGTCATAAAAGCGAGGATTGAAAAGTTTTAAGGCAAAACTATTACCGAATATTTTTGGGCTCCTAAAAACTATCCTTAACGTTTTTTTGCATTTTCTAAGAAGAAAAAAACTATTTCAAGTTGTCTTTCTGACAACCTATTTGCGAAATGAATTTAGATCTACCATTAAAAGTCAGCAATCATATTCATGTGACAAGTCCAAACATTTTTGATATATAATTTAAGAACAAAATATGGCCGAAAAGAGCAGGCCAAACAATTTTGGCTGAAAGTGACAAGCTGAGACGAAAAAAATCAAGTAAAAAAGTGTTGTCTCCGTTTCAGGCCAATTGCAAAAAATGTCAGCTTTTACGCCGTGATCAGGGCCTCTTGTGCTCAAATTGAAACATAGTTACCAGCTACAGGAGTGAGTATTGATGCCACCCTTTCACAAAACTTCAGGATTTTACCTTCATGAATGTTTTTATTTGTAATGGCATTCTGTTATCAAAGTTGCATGTTTTGGAGAATTTTTATTGTGAAGAAGATGTTTAACGTTTTCCCCAAGAGTGGCATTACGAATAACTTTCTAGCAACTATGTTTTAATTAAACCACAACAGGCGCTGATCAGGGCGTAAAAGCAGACATTTTTTGCAGGGTTGTTACTTAAAAAACCAACTCATTTTTGCCATACTTTGAATACTTTTTTTCTATCCTTGTGTCAAAATGTCCCCACATTTTTTTCGTGGTTGTCAATTCAATCTCCCAAACAGGTCTTTGATTTTTGCAAATCCAAAGATGATGTCAGACTTTGGAGACAGACGCAAGAAAACATACAATGAGATGAAGAGGTGCATTCACTTTCACAACTTGCCGTCTTTTGTTCCATGTGAAGTTTTCTAGTCTTTTCTTATTCCAGACGGCCTTGGTGAGCTTTTGACCGAAGCTGCTCTCCAAGGCCATTAAGTCCGTTCCATTGAGAAGAAGGTACAAAAAACTCAGCCCACACGACCAATTGGTGCAAGCCATTCTCCAACATTTTCGAGGTGCCAAGATTAATTTACCGGAAAGGCTCTTTTATCGTCACGAAGCAGAGGTCTTTCTTGTCTGCACAAGTGACTTGCATTTAATTAAAATCAAACTTTCAATGTTTCCATTTGGTTAACAAATGGAGCTTTCATACTTGACATTTTGGGCATCTTTTGATGTGGTTATGACGTTGTCTTGTTGTAGTATCTTGGGGACAAATTTCCATCATCTTTGAAAAGTTTTTATTTTAGAAATAAACCTCTTAATGCTTTTAAAGTTGCCCATGAATTCGACCAACATACAAATTTTGAATAAAGCTGATTGATCTAACATTCGTATGATCTGTTTCACTAGAAATGTTGAAAATAGAAATATCTCGAAGACAGTCGAATCAAATTGAATGCATATGCATGGTAAGGAAAGGCCTTCGAATTTATGGGCAAATGACATAATGGACTACGATCGAAAGCACAATATCACGCCTGTCAGATTCTCTTTCGAGCGTCCACAACATTATGCTCAAAAGGGAAATGGAAAATTCAGACCAAGCAGTCCGTCGGAAAAGCGACTTTCAAAGTCGAATATTTATAGTCCACTCACATGTGTTTCATATTGGGCAGAGTCAATAATGGCGAGAATTTGCAACTACTTCCCAATCAGCATATTGTAGGAGTGTTTCTCTTCACAAGAGTCGGACTTATTTGCTCAATTACTCATCACGATGTAATGAGAGTACTCGTAAAAAGAATGTGCTCAAAAGACACGACTTCTTATGACATTTTCCAATGTCGTAGTGGAAAGGGAAGATTTAAAATGGTGGATGTATCTTATTAGGTCAAATCATTACGTTTATTTTCTTAAAACCAGGGCACAGCTTGAAATCATTGAGTGATTTGTACTGATGTGTTTCGAGTTGGATTTTTGGCCGAGTTTTGCCACTTTGCATTTTAAGGTCAAAAAGTTGACCCCCAACTAATCTTCTCAACTAGAGACGCCATAAAATATGGCAGCTCTGCCAACTCGAAATCCAAAAGTATAACTACTGATGGAACTCGAAATCGAACTAGTTCGAGTGTTGCCAAATTGGTCCCTGTTTAGGTCTTTTTAAAAACGTTCAATACAACCTGCCCTGATTAACAATGATAAACTTCTGAGTAAAAAATGGCAGCACTCCCGGTTCGAAACACATCACTAGTGATTTGGTAAAGAGCAACAGTATTTTGGCACCTAGATGGCCCTCTCACATTTTGAACTCAAGATACTTGTTGTCTTATTCATTGTTCTGAAAATGAATGACTCGTTGTCAGAACAAGAAAAGCTTATGAATCTAAGTTAAGCATCCATCTAAATTAAACCGTTTCTATTTAGGTGTAAGCACAATTTTAGACCATAACAGAAGACGATAATTGCTTATTGTCTTTTCCACTTCGACACCTTAAAACCTTGAATATTTGGTTTGGTTTGGAAATTAAAACAAGCCCAGCTTGAAAAATTAAAGTGCTTGATAGCCTGGCTGGCTGGGTGATCCCATTAGTAGTATTTTGGGTCTCGGCCTCGTGACGTCAAGTGATGACGTGGACAGCCAATCACGTGGCCTCAACAGAAAAAGTAGGACATTGTTCTGAATTCAATGCTATGATTTCTGACAAAAACTGGTTTATCTCACTCAATTGTGTTGTTCAAGGCTTAATGACTAAGTTAAAAAGTACCAATGTGGTTTGGTTGAATTTTTGAAATTGCTAACTCTCAATTCAAATCGAAATTAGGCAGACAAATATTCAAGAAAATGATTTAAATAATTTCTGAGAGGGATAGATTGTCAATTCCAGTCAGATTTGGGTAAATTACTTGATGAAATGTAATAAATTTCAATTAAAATTACTTCCTCAAAAGTCTTATTCATCACAGTAACATTGAAAAATGAGGTGACTTCAATGGACTTCAAAATTATGGGGATCAATTAAAATTTATTTTGTTGCATCTTTTGCCAAATTTCTATTGACTAAGACTCTTTTGTCAATATTGAATTTGATTTATTCTCAGCTATATGCTTAAGTGGGTTTAATTTTATTCATTATCTTTTCTTTTGAAACATAAGCATATTAGGCATATAACGGTTTTCCTACTTTGTTTTAAAACTGTTGTGGTTATTGGTTTTTTCACTTGGCATTTTAATACTTGAGAAATGCTAATCAAAAGTTATAATGACACACATTTTCGTCCATTTTGTTGATGACAGCAACTTATTAATTCAATGATGTTTCAGTGTCAGTTTTCTTTTTTTGTTGAAGAGACATTCTGTTTAAGCCTAAGTTTCTACATTATTGGCAATAATTCAAGCCTGAAGAAATTGTTTCTTGACAGTCTTCATATGGTAATTGGAAGGCAGTGGGATAAAACTTTAACATGGTATTTTATTCATTCAACCCTTTTTCTTTCTAGATGTGTAAATTATTCTAGACTTGTCTGTAAGATTCTCACACTTAATGAAGTTATTTTCTTGCAAAATAATTCTTTTCCAGGCACTGATTTGTTACACTGGGGGGCGAGCATCGGTCACCCTCTGAGCGTACTGTAGTGAAGAATTTCTAAACAAAAGGAGGCCGAGACCCTATTACAGCAATTACTAGTGACGTCATCATTTTTGGCGGGAAAAAAAGTTCGGAAGACCTGTGTTTCTGATGAGCGTGCGAGGTAGCTAAAACGAAGTTTTAGGCCTGGTGATTGCAACAATGCCTTTCTTATCTGCACAAATTGAAGTTGAAATAGCAATTCTTGACATTGTATTTGCAAAAAGTATGTTTTGTTGCTTTAATCTAAAATTTCGCTACATAAGTCAAGAACTTTGAAATTAGGAATGCCCGACTTTGAATAACAAGATGGCCAGAGAAGATCTGTTCCTGGGGCAACTAAACCTAAAAACAAATAATTTGTTTACTTCAAGGCTTCCAATTTCTCCATTTGTTTTCAAATTACTTTGCAATACTTCTTAACATACATTAACCATGCCATTGCCCAAAAATGCAACATTTTTTGAAAATCTGACCCTTGAAAACTGAGATTTTTTTGGCAAGCCTACACTGCTAACGGCAGTAAGAGACGGCTACAGAAGAGACGGCAGCAGGTCCGTAAAATGAAACGGTAATCACTCCCATTGGTTTCTCTGAAGATCAGTGTCTCCACAGGGTTCGAGAAGAAAAAGGAAAACTCAAGAAGATGTGCAACGCTTTGAAGAAAATGCAAGACAGAGAACGTTCATTTCCAGATCAAAGCATGCACAAATTTGCTAGTGTGATACTTTGATGAAACTACAATTTTTTCAGTTTTCCACTATATTTTCGAAGTCTGTTGAGGCAGTGATCCTAAGTGGGACCAATGAATCTCATGCATGTACTCTCACAATTATAGTGCTCTAGTAGTAATAATGAAATGTATTTGACTTTATGCTAATGTTTTGAATGAAACCTTCTTGAAGATTGCGCGAATTTATCAAAGTAGAAACTGGACCGTGATTTGTTGTCAGGCTGAGCTTTTCCATCAGGATTTCAGTTGGTATTTACTTTTTCCGGCAAGAAAAACTTTTTCCCAATTCCCTAGATTGTGCTTTGAAGTCAAGGAAAACCCTACTAATCTCCTTTAGTCCAACTTTGGCGTTTCATTTGCTCCAAATCTTTAGCTGACGACAATGCTCAATGCCAAAAAAGCCATTTATATTCTCAAGATTGAGTCTCGGGGGGAAAAAGTTTGAAGTACAGTATGTTGCATGAATAATATCATAATTGCTTTTCCATGCCTAAGAAGATGGATGCGGACGTTTACAGAGTGTCAACGTACGCTCCTTGTCCTCTGTCCACTTTTGTAGCTTTTCAACAGGAATCTGAATATGAGCCCTATATTTCTAACAAATCTTCGTAAACAAACTTTTCAGTGTTGCCCAAATCTGACATCATCATGCCAGTTTCGAAGGTCAAACATACTTGTGAATAAATATGCCCGAAATAAATGTCTCTTGTTAGAAAAGTAATTTCCAAGCAGGGTCCACGAACTTACCAGAGAGAGTCTTCATACAGCAAGAGCAATGGAGAGAAGAAAAACAGCGAGGAAGTGCTTAGATTGGGAAAATGTTCAAGAGAAAATGGTAATGAAGGAGAAGTAGGAATAGACAAATGGCACATACGTTTGAAACCATTAGAGACTCCTAAACATAAGATGATTTAAAGAAGCTCAGAGTTATGATCATCTCATTTTGGATTCTCTCTTCTGATTGGTTGGTTCTGATTGAAGAAGAAATAGGCCAAAAGAAAGAAAACACGGAGGAGCAAGAAACAATGAATAATCTTTAATAATCTTTAAAACGGCTTCACATTACAAGAACAAAATAAATTTGCTTAACCAAGAGCACTAAGATCATCTAAGGAACTAGTGGCACCTTCAAGTTCTAAAAATTAAGATCAAAACCTTGAAAATCTAAGTGCAAAGAGTGATGCCAAAGGTGTAGATGCACTGTCAGAAAGTATTTTGTGGATTTTTTCAAGTTTTAGACTTCATTTTCCATGCTCAAAATGTTTTATTTCATCTAATAAGTCCTTGATCACAATGTTTTATGAAAAGTTTGAATGACCATTCTGACGCATCATTCACATCACTAGGAGTGCATTTTGTTTTGGTTTGCTAGCATCATGCGTTTTGTGTTACTTTGAAATAAATAACCATAAAAATAGGTTTCAGTTTTATCCAACAAGATAGTGAAATCAAGGATACTTTACTCACCAAAACTCAAGCCATTGGGTATGATGTCATTTCATAGCCAATTATGGCTATGATATGACTGAGAATGGATGCCTCATTGTAATTTAGGATTTAATTTGTTTTATTGATAATTTAAATCCAAGTGAAGAGTATTATGCTATGTTAGTAAATTGCGGAGGGAAAGGTCAAAAGGTATACCCTCTTGGTAGAAATATCAAGTTAGAATGAATCCAAGAAACAAATAGTTGATGGTTGATCTTCTGGAGAAACAAAGACGGCAAAAAAAACAAGGCACAAACACTTCTTAAAAACCTCTTGTTGCTTTGTGGATTTTTTATGAAAACAAAGATAGCTTACATTCCTGGATGAACTTAATTTCAAAAATTAGTCAGTAGGATCTACAGTTAAAGTTTCAAAGTAAGAATTTTGTCTTTCTTAGTAATATTATTCTCAAATCAAATGTGATTCTTGTATGAAGAGATGTTCTGTTGTGTTTTCTCGTGAAGAGCAAACTATTGTTATCGTTTCTAATTTTTTCTTTTTCATTTTAATCTAAATAGTTTAATATCCAACTTATTCCTAGACTATATTTAAGATCTTTTTTTCATCCAAGTTCATTTGTGTTAGATGAGTTTTCATTTTGGCTTTAACACAAAAACAATATTGTTCGATGCAGTGCAGTGAACGTTTTCAGAACTCTCCTTAGTCGGGTTCTGAAGCTCAGAGAACTCAGATATCTCTCTACCTATAGTGCTTCTCTAAATTTAAAAAATACATAAGATAAGGAATATGTATTCGACTCCTATTCACTTATTAAAAATATGGTGGTGGAAATATTGTGCTGTAAAAGTACAAATCAAAGTGCACAAGGAATGAAGTACAAATGAGAACGACGATATACTCTGACAAGAAAGTCGTGTCTTTCTTTTACTTTGAGCCTATACGTATATTACAGTAATGTGTTGACAGTTTTCCATGATCAAGCATCCAGTGTCCCTCCACTAGCTTCTAGGATGGTTTGGATTAATTTAGGATGTAATGTAAAGACAAATAAGTGAGAATTTATTGCTGGAACAGGAAGTGTCACTTTGATGTCCATTGCCTTTTTCATGTAGTGTTCTAGATCGCTTTAAATCAGGGGTGGGCAAACCCTGGCCCGCGGGTCAAATGTTACCCGCGAGAGGATCAGTAAAATATATAAGATTGATTATGCATATGTACGGTAGGTAGATTGTAGAATTTTATACTATAGTTTTTTACTATAGTTTTAGTAATAGTATTTTTTACTATAGTTTTTTAGAATTTTATACTTTTACATACTAGAAATTCTTTGCCGTTTTGGATGGTGTGGCCCGCGAGCGCCAAAGGTCCGGTCAATTAGGCCCACCGCTAAATAGGTTTGCACATCCCTGCTTTAAATCATTGTAAAAAAAAACTGAATGGCATGAATTAAGTTTTACTCGGTCCTGGAGAAAGGGAAGTAGTTTAGAAACATCTCCAACAAAAAAGAACTGAGATAGTTCTGTCCAACACAATTCAAGAGCTCAAAGAATTTTGACCATTTATTTCCATTTTCGCAAAAAAAAATTACACCTTAAAAATGGGTTAAATCCTTGAGTTGTCCAAACTTTCCAAATTGGTTGATAGCATATTAAACATCAATTCCAAAGATAGAAAGACTTGTTGGAGGTCGATTGGATGTCAAGTTTTAAAATATAATTAAAAAATTAAGAAATTTTGCTTCAAATTTTGTAACAAAGCTTTCTTATCGGGGAGTAGGTCCAATTCTTGGTTGAAATCGAAGTAAAAGAGACTCTTTTTTTCATGTGTATTTTTTATTTGGTTTATTTCTCGAAAATCTTCATTTCCTGAACTTTGAACTGAGTCTTCTGATCTATTGGTCTTTTAGCTTTATCTTTTCGCCGTTATGATTTTTCTATCGCTTTTGTTCGATTGATTCCTCTTTCCTCTGATGCTTCCTTTCCCTTGTTTTTTCGGTGGGTTTTAAAAGAGCCTGACAAATTCAGTGTAATGGACACAGGAAGCAACAGTAGTGGACTGATAAGTTTAGGCAAGGCAACGTTAGGTTAGTTTATGTTGTTGTTACTAGACTGTTAGTTAATGGGGAAAATACAACGTTAATAGCCCTATTTATTCTAAATCACGTAAACTAACTGACCAAAGCCAACCTTCATCAAATTAACCTTACTTATGGGTGTCATTGGGCTATTTTCTTGAAGCAGCTTTGTAATCCCATCCACAACCTCTTCCCTACTTATTCGTCTCTCTTCCCCTGCTCTTGGTGCTTACACATGACACCCTCCCCTCCCTAACGTGTTCGTGGACCCTACTTGCAAATTACTTTTGTAACATAAGACATTTATTTCGGGCATATTTATTCACAAGTATTTTTGACCTTCGAAACTGGCATGATGATGGCAGATTTTGGCAACGCTAAAAAGTTTGTTTACGAAGATTTGTTAGAAATATAGGGCTCATAGAATCTGAAGAGGGTCTTCATATTAAGAAAGTCACTGGATCGGAAGAAAACCATCTTGAAGGAGACTCAAATTCGTGCGCCAACCCAATATGGGAAAACAATATTGCAATCTTTAAGAGCTGATTCACATGAGTTTTGCACTTACAATAAAACATTGGTGCCAACGGATTCTTTAGATCACTGAAACATGAAATATATGAGGGACAAAAGATGCGTCTCGTTCTTAATCTGTGACCTCTTTAGCCTTTCTTATGTTGTTATTACATGCTCGCAATGATTCCCAAAGGGACGTTTTCAAGGGGAGCATAAGCAACATTCATGGATGAGAAATGAGAATAAATAAGCGACTCTTTTTGTGATCTTTTGTTTGCCCAACTGACGGTAGACCAATTCATCTTCACAAGACGCTTACGTGCTCAAAACCATTAAAAGGACAATCTAAAAGTTAGCGCAAAAAAAACTTAAATTAATCCAAATCTCTGTTAACAAAATAGCGAAGGATGTGAAAATAGCGAGAAATGTGCTCTTGGCTGTGTTGAGACCACAAAAAAGGCTCCAAACAAGTTGAGGCATAGGAAACTCTCCAAATTTACATAGTACTCCACCCTTTCTTTGTTGTACGTGCATTAGTATTCCGAAACTACTTTGGTAGGGATAAAAAAAGTTTGAAACACCGAATTACTTGAATAGCTACTAGACATCATTAACGAAAGAATTTGGCCACTTCATTTAAAAAAAACTGCAAATAGCTTTTCGAAGTTGCGATAAGTTTCACAACCCTCCGATGAAGTTATCGCATTCGTGCAAAATTGTTTCTACATTTGGATTTAGTTTCTTGATGGTCGTAGTTTGAAAAGGACACTTTCCAATGATCCGTTCGCATTCGCGGTCATTGCGGAATTCTTCAGATGTCAAGAGTGTTCCCGATCAAAGTGAAAGCGATCCTGAACATTTGTCGTCAAGAAAGTTTAAACAAGCCGAGGAAGAAGGAACGTCTGATGTGAAGAAAACCAATTCGAGCTCTAATTCAGTTGAAGATGGAACACACCCATTGGAACTAAGACCATGATGATCAGACTGGACACACACCCAAACACCTTCGCTATGTCCCTTCAATTGTCTAGCAATCGTATGGGATACGTATGAGCATGAGTGGAACACAAGCTAAGTTAGAGAAAGCGATGTTGGAACGCATTTGGGGGAAAACATTTTTTTATAGAGCCAAAGAAACTGTCTCTATGAAAAGAAAAAGGAGAATACCAAAGAATCCAAGTCAGTAATCCTTGTCTTGCTTAGAGCATGTGGATAAAAAGAGTAGGAGCATGACATTGCTGGTCCCACATGTTTTGAAAATAAAAATGAAACAAGAAAGAGTGCAACGTTTTACTTCTGTGAATTGTCAACAAAAGTTAAGTTTTGTGCCTGTTCTAAAAATGAACATGCCATGTATTGCACTTGCTTTGAAACTGCACTTTTACTGGGGGTTTCCGTTTTTTCTTCTCAAATTCTCAGGCGACACAATCTCATGCTCGTACTCTTGCAATTATAGTGCTCTAGTCTTTTCTGAGTCCACTTATCCCCCACTAACAGTTAAAGAGAAGCTATTCATCTTTCAAAAGGCAAGTAATCAGGCTTTCATGCTAACTATGAAAAGTAAAAGATGATACAATATCCGATTGATAAAGTCAAATCTATTTTTGGATCATTCTCTTGGAGTTTCAAAGGCAAACATACATTCTGAATCAAAATTTTTTGGCACTTGTACAATTCAACATTTGATGTCTACGCCTTAATCACTGGTTTTCAAGAACCTCAGAGTCTTTTCCTTTAGGAGGCGAAGTCAAGGCCTTTTTCTTCATTGAAATTGGTTAAAAAAAATGGGTAAGGAAGTTAATAAATTGCAAACATAAATTGTGTTCATTAACTTTAACAAGGGAAAGAGTGAAAATGACATATATATTTGGCAGTTTGAAAACATTTCATTGATACAGCCATTCATCAACGAGTTATGTCAGTAATGAAAACTAGTAAATCAAAATGACACCGCTGATATTAGTTCAACAAATAATGATTATTATGATGATGCAATCCAAGTTATTGATTTAACCTTGCCTTATTGAGCACACATTTTTTTGCCCATTTTGACCCATTATGTAAGGCTCATGGAGCAAATGATTCTCTTGAAGAGAGCGAGAAAATCGTTACCGTTTCTTGGATTTTTGATCAAAATTGATCGAAATCAGAGCAGATGGGTTGAGTAATCCATGCTTTTTCAGTCCAAAAAAGTGTGTCTGGTTATCAAATGCCATATTAAGGAAATCGTAAGACATGGGAGCCTCCGCTCAGGTGTTCAGCTGTGGATCTTTTAAGAATCGAATTCCATTTAAGTGAATGATTTTGTTTTGATAAGATTGATTAAACAGGCATTTCAGGATGTCGTTTGCTGAATTTCAGCATGAAATGTTCCCCCGTTCACGAAAAACAACGTTTCGAAATTAGCTACAGCTACAATCAATACATACGCGCGGAAACGAAAGAAAAATTGACCAAATGGTCGGTCAGAAAAGCGCGCTATGCTCTATGCTTCAATTACTCTTACTGACAATTGATTCCGCTGTTCAAGTTGAAATTAAGCATCTGAGCTTTGAATTGCCAGTCAGACAATTGGTTTGATTAGATTTTTCTCTGGCTAGCCCAGAGTTCCAAAAACAACTTTTGCCAATAGCCGAGGCTTCCAGGTATTTGCTGATCCTTGGTCATACTCAGACCATACATAATAGATTCTATAAACTTGGTCAAAGTTCAAGAAGGCAACTTTGCTTTTTTGTCTGTTTGTTCCAGGCCAAACAAAAATAATAGTAATAATAATAGAGTGTGCTTAAATATGATGTATTTGCCTTCTTATATTTCGTTTCATCTTCACGCAAATACGTAAAATTTAAGGTTTGTGTGGAGTGATTTGAAATTGAGACATAGACATTAATGGATTATTTTGTGCGTAATGTTATCAAAATGGTGCATATTTAAAGGCCAAATATTAGATTGGAGTAAATTAGATTTAGCTTGCCAACAGATATCGTTTTATTAGAGCTAAAACAAGGTTCATTTTGATGGCAAGTTTTTCATTCTGAAATACATAGCATATATTGAGTCCTTTAAGCGCAACCAATGAAACAGAAAAGACATGCACCCTTTGAGCTTTATTACACAAAATTTCTGTTCTTACGTGTCCAATAAACATTGAGGAGTTCGAAAATAGTCAAAGTTTTGTGCCAGGGTGCAATTTAGCGAGCTTTATTAGTACAGTGACCTCCCCAGTCTTATGTTGTACGACCTCCCAGTCAGCTGTTCGTTGAAGGACCGTATAGAGTAAGATGGAGATAGATGGCATCATCACAAGAATTAGTTGGGCAGTTCCCAACCAAGATCAAAATATCCGGGTACTCTTTTCATCCCGCAAGAATTCGAAGCTTTAAACCAGGGGTCGGCAACCACTTTTGGGTCAAGGCCCACAAATTTGTTTACACGTTGTCAGGGACCCACCAAACAGGCAGTGGTAGGTTCAGGGGTCCACAAATGAACGATCAACGAGCTTTGGGCCCACGAGTGCAGTACTATGGATGTCTCGCGGGCCTACTATTTTGGAGTTTCCCCATAGCTCCTAGGCCCACTAAAGACCACCCTTAGGCCCACATTTGGGCCGCGGCCCACCGGTTGCCTTCCCCTGCCTTAAACTCTTTGGTTCAACCGAGCGATTGCATTTTAGTGCATCTTGCAAAAAAATTTTTAGCGTCATCAGGTTCCTCCTGAGTTAGCTTGAAAACCAAAGAATAGTAAAATGAGTGACATCACAAGCCTTTTGGGACAAATCTGAAAAAAAATAATTTAGATTGATGGAGATGTCAAGTATTAAGGGTTTTATCCCAAGCCAAGAAAGGTGAGGGCAAGTAAAGGGAAAGAAAGGTCTTTTAAGCTTAGCACATTGTATTTGCCCCCCTCTTTCACACGCCATCTATTGCCAATTTTTTAAATATTTCTTAAATCCTTCATTGAGACCAATGAATTGATAGTTTTGCATGAGTGTAGAAGGGTCTTTCTTTTTAATTGGGTTCTTGAGTACTTCTTATTTCCTCAAAAGTTCAAACTGAAAATTCAGATTCCGAGTAACGACGTGACCTAAAAAATGTGTGAGGTAGACTTAGGCGGGGATAACCTATATAATAGTATTAATACTGGATACGAACTCGCGGAATTTCTCCGGCACGCAACCTCCGGTATGAGGCCGAGATTCGTAAACAAGAAGTACAAACGGCCATGTTGGGAGCGGAAAATCAAACGGAAATCGACCAAATTCCAAAAGATAGTGCGCCAATCGGTGTTCCCTGTATTTCAAGCGGGTCCAGCCAAGTCCTAGCCTTGGTAAAGGTCAACCCCACGCCCCAAAATCAGTCCGATGTTGGTGTTTTGAAGACAACAAGTTCAGCCATGAACGAGTGAATGAAAGAGTGAATAAATGATCACATCATGGAGGGCTTATTTATTGGTCACAAGTGCGAATGAACCTGCAAGGTGTCTTTTCTTCAAGATGACGATCAAGTGATTAAATAAAATTTGATGACCAGGTTACCTGCTACAATCATTAGAAGTGATAGCCTCATCTGAAGCAAATAGAAAGAAAATGGACCTGAATTCGAGCGCAAATTCCTTGTGAAAAAGGATAAAGAACCAACTTTCGCCCGTACCAAAACGGAGAGTTTCGTTACGCACATCCAATACACAACTTGAACAACAAAGAATATCTTACGATTCCTTGAATTATCAACAACAAAATAACGTTTTTTTCTGAGCTCATCTATTATCCGACTCGAACGTCTTATTTGTATAATTGAACTTACAATTGAACCCATCCATCAATATTTAAGGTATTATCCTGAACTTGATTTACACATGCCAAACTTTGTATGAAATCAAGGTTGTTATAGGTTGTGTCACCTTGGCATAACTTAATGTTCTATAAATGATGGTCCATTTTCAAATTATTTTTTTTGTATGGTTGTGTCTTTTAGTTCAGGATAGTAAAGGTAAGATATTCTTAAGTTGTTCAAGTTGTGTGATGGATGAGTGCGATAAAGCTTCCCGTTTTGATCAGGGTGAGAGTATGTGGGGGAAAGTTGGGTCTTAATCCCCTTTCAAGAGGAATTTGCATTTGGATTAGGGTCCATATAGAACAAAGAAAGAAGAAGTCCTCAGTGTCAAGAATTCGATCAAATGAAGAACAAATTAAGATGACTTCAAAACATATCAGGTGGACATACTAGTAATGGATGGGCTCAATATTTTGATCTGCCTTTCGAGTCAGTCAGCCCAAATTGGTGATCTGACAGTCTAACCCGGATTACATGGACCCTCTCAAAGTCTTTAGAATGAAATGCTCCCATCAAGATTGAATTGTGTGGATTTTTCATTCAATTTGATTGTTAATTCCTGGACAAGGGGATCTAAGAAGACCAATCAAACCTTATCAAGCCTGTAGAGCCTATCCCTGCAATGATAAGACATGATCCTCTGGTCCTGAAGGACCCTTAGCCCCAGTCCTGCGTGGTCCTGACCTTCTTGAGCCCCAAGACTTGCAAAAATTTCAATCAAATCCACAATCAAGGATTTAATCCCCACGTTTTTCACTCATTTTGTCTCAAGGACGTTGTGATTGCCTTTGTTCCTATTCCAATCCGGATCAGATGGTTGATCTGATCCAGAACCCTCAAAAGTGCCCTTCAATAGTTATAGCCAACAACATCTCCGACTTGGATTCCATCTTGTTTCAAAATGAGACCATTCTTGTTCTTTCATTTTCCTATGGAAATGGTTCCTGCGTTGTGGAGGTGTTGAAGAGGATGGAAGATGAGTAACACTCCAGATACCACCACAGATACTTCTGTTGAGCATTGTTTCACTGAAGTTGGACTAATGGGTGAAGCAAGATTCCATCTACGTTTTTTCCTCATTTTTTCAAAAATCGGAGTTCGTGTCCACCCCTTTCAGGGGTTCCTGACTTAGGCCATTACTTTTCAGCATCCATAAACTTTCATCGTTCATATTTCAAAAATTAATACCTCTGCATAAGTTTCAATTCAAAACCTATGGAGACTTCCATAAGCACTGATAAAAGAAGGTGATGAAAAACAAGAATTTGGATTGTTCTTTCAATAATTTATTTTGTCAAAATTTACCGCTTTAGTCTGGAGGACTAGCAATTTAAGCCAGGATGAACCAAGGTCGATTTATGCACAAAAACGGGTGTCGTTGAACATGGCACAAAAGAAATTCAAAAGCTCCACATCATTGTCCCTAGAGTACACGAAGGGAAAAAGTTTATTTTCTCGCTCCAGTTTTTGCAAAAGCGAGCGAGGGTGTGATTATTCTGCATTGGAACATTCGTGCTTTGCATTAGGATGTGGCAAATTGTTTGTCACGTGTAGTGTATATACTGTAAGATTAAGGACATGTCATCGCACACGAAACTTTGGTCTGTGAAAAACTTGACTGTCCTGAATAATTTGGCGTCTTTCACCAATGTGCCCAATTCAAGTGTCAAAAAACCTTTGACCACAAATACAAGTCTTGTCTTTAGGTATGGACTCTCGACGTAATTGATCCTTGGAACTAGTTCAGATGCTTTGGTCTAGTGCACTTTGATAAAAGAGTATTACCATAAAGTGCGTCATCTAGTGAATTTCATGTGGCAACATTTCGCCTTTTCTATCAGACGCATATATTTGCAGAAAGCAATCGTCATACCTCAGTTTTGAACAAACTACCTGGTGTTGCAAAAGAAAATCTAAAACCATACAAATGTATTATCTGTAGGTCGTGTTTGAATAATGTTTGAGCCTCATATTTATTGCAAATCATTTGTCAAACCGTTGGCTTGTAGAGTCAGAAAAAAGGTGTCTTTCAAAAGTTCAAAATAAAGAATGCTTCCTTTTTAATGGTTTATTTACGGTTTTTTCTGTAAAGGCTGACTTTTGAAAACAGAGTGCTTTTAACTTTTTTCTCCCATTCGAAATTTGGCTTAAAAGATCTTATGAATTACTCGGGGAAGTGCCCCAATTGTTCATTTGGAATTGCTAATGGGCATGAATTGATTTTTCGTTGGATCTAAGGTTTTAGCTTAAAAACCTTGATTTCAGGGATTATTATTGTCAAGATTTGGTATTCCTAGTTCAATTTGGAGTCCCTCCACCTAGTTGTCCAAAAAAATATAATTTATGACCATTGCAATCATGGAAAGTGTGAGCTGTTGCCACATAAAATGCACTAGATGGCGCACTTTATGGTTGTACTTATACATTGGGTGCTCAAGATTGCTCAACATAACAACTTTTTAACTTCGTATTTAAAATCAGTCGCTTTTCTGACACTTGCCGATTCCCTTATCTCTTCAGCGTTGCTGTAATCCAACAAAGAAGGTAAATGAGAAATCCCAACCAAAATATATTGACACTCCAAAAATTCTTCGGTTTTTGTTGAGAAGAGACAGAAATGACGAGGCAAATTACGGTTGTCGAATATTTTAAAACTGAATTTAGGTTGCAGTTTAGAGTTTCAACATTGCTTTAAAAAAGGCCACATGATTTGATACGTAATATGAATAGGCTTGGGAAATGGGTGCAAAAACTTTTTTGTGTTATGCATTTATGGCCCTTATTTGCATTGGTTTGTATTTTAAGTGCTTATTTGCATTTTGCTTTGCATTTTGGCCACTTTTTTTTAGAAAATTGAGCAAAAGACCGTGATTTTCAAGGGTGGTATCTAATTGATTTTAGTTCCTAAAAATTGGATTAATGAACATGTAAGCAAATTATTTTGCCCAAATTCAAATACCCAGGCCCAAAAAAACCGAAACAATATACGTAATGCCCTTTTGCATTTATAATTTCATTCTCAGCCATTTTCATTTGAATTTTGAATGACATTGAAGGTATGTTTTATTTGCATTAAATTTCCAGGCCTAGCTGTGATCTTTCGGGAGAAATGTTTGTAACTGTCATCGCCAAAAGAACGGCGAATATAATCTTCTTAGCCAATATTTTGATTTGCCACAATTTCTGCGGAAACGCAAAAGGAATTAATTTTCTTGGATGGACGAAGGTCTTCTTGAAAGCTGAACCCGTGGGCTATGACCAAGGGGCACCTTTGTACTTTGCAATTATCGAATATTAATTGTTCATTCTCTCAAACGCAGAAAAAAAAATTATGAGCAGGGCCGCAAAATTAAAAGAAGAGATTAAATATGCATTTTTTGACAAATTGTGTACCGATTCATCAATTGACCATATCTCTAAAAAGCTAGTACACTCTCCGAAAATTCATGAGTCTCTCTTCTTTTAGATCCAATGTTGGAGTTAGTACTTTCATTGGTAAAACTTGAAAAAAAGGGGCTTCCTAATGCAAGGTTGTCAAGTGACTAAACTTTTGAACTTGGCTTAGTTGAGCAGAAAAACAAAACTTCTTAGCATAAAAAGGAACACGATAATTTTTCTGTCCGAAATATTCTATCTCCTCACTAGCCTTGTCTCAATTTCAGTCGTTCTGATTCGAGTAAAAACGTCCATCAAAATCCATTGATCTAGATTTTTTCTACATACATTTCAACTTTCTGGAACTTTGCCTAAAATGAGGATAGCCAACAAACCATAAGGAAATCATCCTTTTTTTTCTCACGTCACTTATCTCGGGATTACAAAGGATTATCTTGAACAACTTTCAGATTTCCATTTGCATCCAATGAAAAGCTTTGCCCAAGGCTCATGTCCATTCCTCTAGTTAAAAAGGGAAACTAGTTTCGGCTCACAACTGCAATATTTTATTAGTTGTTGTACTAACATTCCAGAAAATGTCCAAATTTTACATTTCTCGGGTTTGACTGTTTCTTCGACTAGGATTGTATGAACTCAATCTAAAAGAAGAAGCATTCATCTGTCTTGCTATTGAATTCTATCAGAATCACCTGAAAGTTGATGCCATCCATGTCTTGACCAAACACCACACCAGTGTGTACCATCGGCACCATGAGTTAGCCTGCGACTGCCAGTCTCTATATCAGGGTCCCTAGTCCAGATAATTAGCAAAACAACTATGGCAATTTCAACTGAAGTCAGTCGTCAATGGTTTGGTGGTCAAAAGGAATTCAATACACCATCTTTTTTTTCTTGTAAGGAAAGAGTTGTATTGTATGTGTTTTCTGAACAGTACGCACCTCGTGCATGGACTTTTGCCTTGTCAAATCCGGAACGACCTTGACAAAGTTCAAAATTATTCTAGAGATGAAAGTCCACTAACAACCTTTCCAGACTCTCCTTGCACTCAACCAACCATGATGGGTTCCTCCATGTACGTTCGTTGGCAGTCAATGCAGGAAGGACGGTTCTATAAATTCTAGACAAGCAAGCTAGCAACTTTGAGAAAGACAACAAATTAAGACAGAGAGTTTTCTGTCTAGGATTAATGGTGTCTTCTTTCCTCAGTGGCTTTTTTGTAGGGGGATGCTTGAGAGAATCGGATTGATCCATGAAATAAATATTCCTGACGAGATATCAATGAAATGGCATTGAACAGTCTCTATTCTACATACTCCTCAACCTCAAAGGCCTAAAGTTCCATATTCAACTTATGGTCACAAAGACGTGATCAAGGTTTTGAGAAATTTCACAACCTTTTGACTGGGAATTTGATTACCGAAAGCCAAAGGAGAGTGGAATAACTCAATATTCAATATTGCCCAACTTCAACAATCACAAGGGCAGCAAATAGTATGGGGATCGCAAATTTGAGCAAGATTGGTCAGTGAGCTTTGGATTGATTTCAAATCAGCTTGGCTTTCTGTAATGAATTAACTTAGTTGGCAATTGGCGACTCCTTTCGTTAATTAATATTGCCAAGAAATTCTTTGGGAAGTGGACAAGTCTTACAGCACAAATGGGATAAATGGGATTTAGAGGGGTCAAAAAGTTTTTGTATCCAATTCAACAGGTCCGTTGGGAAAAGTGTTGATTTTTCAGTCCCCACTTTCAACAAACGTTCTTATCACATTAGTTTCTGTAAGACATGGTCCTTTTAGACAAGTTCAAAGACATTTTAGAAAGAATATTTGAAAAATTGACCCCCGGTTACTTTCATTAGCACCACAATGCAAAATGAAACAGACATTTATCCACACTCAAATTTCACTCGAAATTCAGATCATATATGTTCTCCAGACTTATCTAGAATAAGATGTTTGGTAAAAAAAGGTGAAAAAAATGGCAATGACAGGTTTGGTTTTTGTCAAGTCAACAAGTCAAAAAACTCAATTTGTTTGGGGTAATTATTTCCAACCAAAAAGAAGTCAACAGTTTGTGTGTTGAGGTTAATAATGTTAAAAGTTAATTATTAGATGGTACTCATCTCATTATTAAACTTGTCCATGTCTATGAAAAATGAATCTTTTCAGATGATACCATCAACTAAAGCACTATAATGACAGAGTACGGTCATAAAGTCTAGCTTCAAGTCCGCCATCTAGTGGATTTCATGCGACAACAGCTTGCTGTTCCCATGATACACATATTGTTGAAAATTGCAACGGTCATTTATCAATTTTGGACAAACTAAAGTGCCTAAAATGGTGACGGTGGAACTCCAAATAGATCTTGAAGTGTGTTTCTGATGAATTTTGGCATTGATCATCTCTGAATTACCTTTTCAATAGTCAGCTTTCCATGCTAATTTAAAAGGGATTTTACCAACAATTTCAACCAAAAACCACCACAGGTCCATTAACAATACTCAGTCAACATTTGAGGCACTTTAATTTGTCCAAAACTGATGGTTGACCATTGCGATCATCAAATATATGTGTATCATGGGAACTGCAAGCTGTTGCCGCATGAAATCCACTAGGTGGCGCACTTTATGATCATGCTCTTTTATTATAGTGCTCTACCATCAAAAATCTTCGACAGATCTCCCATCGATTTTCAAATCAAGGTGTTCCGTAACATCAGTTGTTTGGGATTCAAAATACTCCTCGCTCCATCCATTCATCCCAAGGAACCGGGTTCATCTCAGACTCAAATTGGACTCATGAGTTGGGCAAAACTTAGGCAGAAGACCAGAGAGTAGTTTCTTGGACGCAAAGAACGATCTTAGGATCGCACTGTGACTTGGTAAGCTGGTTAGTAAGTACGATCTTAAAATCGTTCTTTGCGTCTAAAAAACTGGCCTCTGGTATTGAACTCATGAACGCGAGAACAACTGTGCTACAGCCACAGAGTTCCAGAGTGAACATGTTCAGCCAGATTGTGCTAACAATTTGTCGGACAATTTTCAGGCCCCAGCTGACCACTTGATTGATCACTTGTGCCCAAACAAGCTCACATTCTTTGATATAACCTATTCAATATATAATATAATATATTCTTTTTTATAACCGCTGTAAGGAATGGGATTCCCTGTAAAGAGAGACGACATTTGCACTCGAGGTCTTCCAGATTTGAACGAGAATATACGTAGTTGGGCTTATCTAGAATGAAAGAGACCTATTCACCTTCCTTTGACTTTCCAATTAGTCGACATCAAAAGAAGCATTACCAGAGAACATTTCTTGGTTAAACTTTTATTGCTCTAGTCAAACTAGCGAAACTTTAATCAAGTAGGTTGAGGGATAGAGGCTTCCTTTATAAATGGGGAACTGTGGCAAGTTCTTTTCAACAATTTTTGGTTCCATTCGTTGTTCCATTCTGGAAACGTTCACGTGTAAACTCATGTATTGCATTACTCATTACTGCTATCAATCTAAGTGCTAATTTTGGAAGCAAGAAAGTTGGATTTGTAGCTATCAATGTAAGGAAGATTCGGCGAGGGTTGCGCAAGAATACTGCAATTGGGATTGTCCGAAAGCGCTTTGGCCAAAATTTCGGTTTCAGTTATGCCTACCAAAGCTGAAAGCCGGCATACACTATAAAAGATGTATTTAGAAAGCTTAATCAAAGTATTTTTGGTCCAAGGCCTCTAAAACCCATTTTTTTCTTAATATTCGATTATCCAACTTCAAATGCATTAGTATTAATTATTTTATTGTGAATTCTTCATCTATTCAATATTCTGGTCAGCTGCTTTCAGTTTCGTTAAAGCCCTTTTCCGGGCTAAACTTCTGGTTTTGGTTTAGGGCCCTTTTGTCCAATCACAATATAAAATTTTTAAATACAATTTATCGTTCCACACATTCATGGCCATAAATATCAGGTAAGTTGTTGAGGTAGTTTGGAAGTATAGTAGAAGCACATCTAGAAGCATACCTAGGAACACAAAAGAAGCACATTGTTACATGGTTGGATGTTGGTGAATGACTAGATACTTTATTCATTTTGATAGGGGTTTATATACATGGTAATATATATGACTAGGAGCAAGCATGAGTGACGATTGTGAGCAAGGCGGGAATACTACACACATGAGACCAAGTAGAGATAATCATGCTCGATCAAGTTTCATTACATAAGATGCGTTTTTCAATCGCAACTTATGTAGCAAAACTTGATCGAGCATGGTTATTTCTACTACGCGTCATGTGCGTCTTTTATGCTTCTTCTATGCTTCTAGATGTGCTTCTACTATACTTCCAAACTACCTCAACAACCGACCTAGAGACGCATTTTCAAAATCAAAATACCAATTACTTTCCACATCAATAGAGTTACAACAGATCATAAAAAGACCAATTTAGCTTTAAAGCAACAAAACATTTCATGGCATTTATTTGATGTCCTAAGAAGTAGCACCCACCTAAATCATAAAGATTTTATCATTAATTCTTAACCAACAAGATTTTTGGAGAAAACGTTTCAGGAGTCCTTTCACAGCCAACAGCAAAGAAGAACGTTTTATTTTCACTCAAGACTTCGTTTCCTGAAACGGAAACAACATTACCTTATTCTTTCGTTTATGCCTACCGAAACCGAAAGCAGACATGCACTATAAAGGATGGAGTTTGACAACAAAATCGAAAAAAATTTCGTCCAAAAACCTCTGAAATTTATAGGCAAGCAGTCGTAGCGTAACGGTTGATCACTCGCCAACTATCCGCAACATCCATGGTTCGAATCCCGGACTTGCCGAGTTCTAGTGGCTTATGGTATTAAGTTACGTGCAGTAGCATAGACCACGGAACTTCATTAAGAAATCCTTGGCAATAGTGACGGCTTTTGAAGGTTTAAATGGGCGAACCTGGGGTCAAGCCTAGGTTGAGGTAAAAATTGATGCTTGTTCAATATAATGGCAATATACCCAAAGTGCAGACAGCCTCTATCAGATCACAGTTGCGAAATTGTGTTCTGATGATTGCAGAAAAAACAAACAAACAAACCTTTGAAATTTAAGTACCCAACATCGAACACATGAGCAATTTAATTTTTAAGGTTGATTTTGCATTATACAATTTTCTAGTCAGCTGGTTTCTGTTTCGGTCAAGCCCTCTTTCGGCCGAATCTTTCGGTTTCGGTTATGAGCTCTTTCGGTCCATCACTAATTTTAAATGCCCCGTTGATCCATCGCTACTGAAAAGTAGTAAGCTTAAGAAAGTTGAAGAAAGTTGTTCATTTTGTCAATAGCGTTGAAGAACGCTATTGAACGTCGTTGAAAATTGAATGTTGAAGCAATGGAATGGCAGCCTTGTTTGGTAAATCAAGGACATCTTAATTTCTCCGGACGAATTACAGAAATACAGCTTAAGGCCTGTCATTGTACTAAAATGAGAGGTTATTTCATAGCAGTAAATGTTCTGTTGAATTTTCATTGTAGTAACTAGGCCTTAAGTGGTATTCTGTAATATATCCTTCGTTGAGTCATCCTTGGGTAAATACATCCCTACTAAGGTTTACGTCAGAACGATCAGTCAATTGTTTCGCCCTCATTTTAGCTTAGGTAGGTAAGAAAAACCAACTAAAAGCGAAGCTAGAATTCGGTTTGATGCCGAATTTTGCACTTTCATATTGCGCATCAACCAAGTTATTCATTTTAAGACAACTTTAATACCTCGCTTTTTAGGTGACAACAAACAACAAGCTGGCGTTACGAGAAGATATTCCTCTGGTATTTTTCTTCTTTTCAATAACACTTGTTCCTACCTTCACGTCACATATGCGGGTTACTCATATGCAAGCAAAGCGCTTTATCATTCGATACAATCACGTCTTTGAAACTAGACGAATGAACAATCTCTTGGTAATTTCGATATTCCGTAGTCTAAAAGTCTATGGATAGGTGTAGTCAGAAAAATTTCTGTTTGTTTTAGTCTTAAATGTATTTTCCCTCATGTGGCAAACTCAAACCTCAAAACATTCAAGCCTGAGATCTCACCCATCGCCAATCATTTGGCCCCATGAATTGATTGTCAAGCTTTTAGGTTTCATTTTTGAAAGCAAACATGGCTGTTGTCGCTCTAATTCAATTTTGTAGTGTAAAGGATTAAACCCACTGAACCTTTGCTTTCTAAAGAACAATGACACCACTATTGTAAGTGGAGAGCATTTTCTACTCCCATGTCACATTTGTAAAACCTGAGTGAAGTATGTGCAAAGAAGGCTTCCATTTCTCATAACGTGAAAGAAGAAGGAGCTAAATTTCCATTTCTAGCATGTTCTTTGTGATTTGTGTCCCCTTGAGAGCATGCAAATGTGATGATAAGCCTTGAACCCATAACAGGCAAGGTCTACCAAGCTCAAATTCCCTGCGAGTGATCACATCATATTCAACAGCCACCGAACTTCTCGTACTCGTAGTACAGTAGAATGGGCAGATATGAATCCCCGGGCCAAATCGCGGCCCTTTTTCTTGGAGCAGCCTTGGTCAGTATGGCCATAATTTTTGTGGTTCGCATCGAAGCCCGAAAGCGATATGGAACAAGCGAGGTTGTTCCGAGCTCAAATCTCAAGGAGGATCCACCTGAATCAGGTTAGAGCCACTCAGAAAAGTTTCTTTAAGCTCTTTTTGCTTATCAAACCTCTTTCAGAATTAAAATTCACCTCACCGCCGACAACAGATGCTGGTGATGCTGATGATGATGATAAACCCAGGGTCTTAAGATGGGCTAAAGCCTTCACGGGAACAATGCAAAGTTTAAAGAGGCGGTTTCGGTCTTGGCTGGATGAGAGGAAATCTGAACAAGATGGAGACATGGAACAATCGTAAGTTTTGAGCACCTAAAATGTCAAGTTGATAGATAGTCACTTAATTTTTATAAATGGTCAAGTCTTGACCCAATTTCCCTACAAAACACTAATCAAGGAAGGGAGGTAAAAAGGTCCCAAACAAAACGATCGCAGTTAAAAAGGTCACAAGGTGAAAAAACCCGCACAGATCTGACGGTAGCCCAAGAACCCTGATTCCATCGTTGAATGTTGCCCTTTAGGATCCTGAGATTATACGGGTGGAACACAACCATGCCAAGGCACAAGCAACTTCGGTAAAATCATTAGGAAGTTATTCCAGATTCTACTTGTTGTTGAAACAATGGTCCCAACCTGCCCCGGACTCTGCTTTTCTTTACCCTGCAAGAGTCAAAACTCCAGCCTGCCTTCAATATCTGTCCATAAGCTTACATGATATTCCCGGTGGGATACAATCCTGTCCAAAGCATGGAGAGTGACATTTTTGGGTGACCACTTTACCATGTGATGTTTTTACTGCAACCTTTTTTTCTAAGTGAGTTTTTTTGTGCGACCGTTTTGTTTATGGCCTATCGATCTACAACCAAATCAAGTGCCTAAAACCACTCGTTATTGCAAAATTTGCATATTTGCATTTTTTTACATAAAAGCTCAAAATATGAATCAAGATCTCTTGTTGTGTGTAAGTCATAGACGGCCCAATAAAAGTTAACAAAATGAAAATTCAACGGAATGATGTCCTGTCACAAAAACCTCTCATTAAGTTTGAGCCAGGCCCCCCTAAGCGCTTAAGCCGTAGAAAATATCTAATTTCTTAATAAATATCTTATCTATTTTTGTGAAATAATGCTTTGAAATCACTTTGAGGTATTAACGTTTAAATCCACGGTTTTACACCGCAATAATCAGAAAATTCCGGCAGTTTTGCTTCCTTAAAGCAAATTAAAGTTTCTAATGCAATCGATATAGCTATATCAGTTCATTCATTATTTATTAGCTCTTACATAGTTGTGTTTGATTGTGTATCCAGGCAAGGCAGAGGGCCGGAAAAATGCTACTAAAGCTTTTCTAAGTTGTTTTTTTTTAAATGGATTTTGAAGTAAAACCACCTTTGCTCCAACTTCTAGTGGCAAATGTTGACATCATAAATAGTTCAAGACGATTTGTCTTTAAGCCACATTAATTTTTTTCCTTGGCATGTAAGCCTCAACGATGTCAACGGGTGATCAAAAGATGAAGTCTGATACTTGGGAAGTTTAGAGCTCTTTCATCCCATGAACCTTTTCTTGAGTTACTTTAGGTTTCTTGACCTTGATAATCAATCAAGTGGCTTTGGAGCATTGTCAACAAGAATGAGTAGTATTGATTTTCAAATTTATTCATTAACGTTATGTTTTGACAATTTCGATCTTTTTGGCGTTCTCAAAAATTCTTCAGGGTCCCCAGTTTTAAGAATCCTTGGACTCAAGCTTGTCCTTGGTTTGGTCTTGAGAACTTTTGGTTGAAGTATTCGATCGGATTAAAATTTCTAGTTGCATCCAGTGAGGACATATTTCCTTTTGGAGAAGGTTTTGGGTTACATAAGGTAGCTTATGAGATAAGCGGAGTCGAATGGAGCTTCTCAATTTGCAAATCCTTTGTCAAATTATGTTTCCCAATTTTTTAAAATCTTTCTAAGGCTTCATTGAGTTTGCAAAATTGTTTTGAAAACTGGTACTTACTGGAAATATTGGTGTCTCGCGTTAAAGGGTGCTATGCGGCAACTTCTTATTTTGAAGCATGTTGATGAGGTAGAACTTCTATGAACTCAATGCATTCTAGAAGCCGCGAAGCAAGTGACCATTGAAAAAGCAAAGAGGGACCAAAACTTTGTTCATGAATGCAAAAACATGTGATGAATTTATCACTAAGCACAACATAAAACGTTATATGCAACCCTGCAAAAAATAGACAATTGAATAAAAAAAAATCATTGAAATGATTAAAGCTGACAAAAAAGGTTGTTTTATTTGTCAAGTAGAAAATCTAGAGGTCTGAAAACATATTTTTGGCTCTCTTTGTTCGTGTCAGCAATAATTACAATAACAATTACCCTTTGATACATCTGAAAACTTTGCTCGACTCCCAAAACAAAAACTTTTTTCCTCGCCCTTGCCCTGAAATAAATTTGCCTAGTCTTTGAAAATTCGTCTATTCTTGTCTGTTCATCACTTGGCGACTAATTTCTCGGTGTGCTCCCTCTAGCATTTTTTAAGTCAGTGTTTTTAGTTAGGGGGAGTTGTCGCCGTGAACAAATTAATAAAACCTAAATAATATGCTGCGGGACTTTTCAACTTCAAATCTGGCCTCAAAAGTCTTTAGAAATAAACATCAACTAGTCCAGCCAAAAAATACAGCGGACATATTTTTGGCTGTCCTTCGTTATATGTAGAGTCCTGTAAGCGCAACCAGTAAAAAAGAAGTAACGTGCAACCTTTGAGCTTAATTGAACAATATTCAGTTCTTATGTGTCCAATGAACTTTGCGAAGTTCGAAAATAGGTCAAACTTTTGAGTAAGGGTGCAATTTTGGGATCTGTCTGTATTAGTAGGATAACATCCCAATCAGTTGTTCGTTGTTTGTTTTTTTGGCTTGCATATTTCTATAATCTTCTAGTAAAGGGAGGATTTCTCCCGGCAACTTCAATTCGATCCCCAACGGGATTCGAACCTACGCTGTCTGGGGAAGCACTTACACTCAGTCCTTGAGAACACGTTAGCATGTGCAGCCATTCTGGCTTCCCTACAACTAGAGCTCTATATTAGAAAGAGTACAATCATATCCAACGCCATCTAGTTGATTTGGCTCGCAACTGCTCGCCGTTCCCAAAACAATGCAAAAGTACCCTCTAAGCTGAACAACTTTTCCAAAATATGAGAACAAGGTAACAACTTTTGAGAAAGTAAAGGGCCTAGAACCTTAATGAAGGGGTCCAAAATGACCTATTAGTGTGTTTCAAATGATTCAACGCTGAATTACTTGTAAAATTAAGTTTAAAACCTAAAAGACCAAGAGAAAAATGAAAATCTCACCCCTCACTCTGATCAATACTTTTCAGAGAAAACGTTCGCAATCAGGGCTCCTACCATAAAAATGTGTCAGATAGAATATTGATAGACAGGAGAATGTTGAGTTTTCCTTTCTTCACCTTTCAACCCTGAAATTTTGAGTCAAGTCCTCCTTGTTTGTTCAATGGGCTCAGTGCACAGATCATATAATGACTAGATGTCGCATTGGCCCGTACCGTCGGCGAGAGAAAAGTGACACCACTTGGCCCAGCTGCGCTAGCTTCAAAATCTCAGGGCGACCGCGTGCTCAGAAGTAACGACGTTCGCTCGCGTCAAGAACAAAGTATGTACGGTACGTTGAGTTTGTTCAGGATTTGGCCACGCTGGCAAAATTTTGAAAAGTTCGAAATTCCCACCATTTTGGGGTGTAGTGTTATGTACCAGCTGATGAAGCAAAGTTGTCCACCTTTTTCTCACACGAAGCGAGGTCTAGCCATTATATGGTCTGTGGCTCAGTGTGTTTAGCGAAAGCTAGAGAGAGCTGGCCCGGCCCAGCAATCCTTGCAGTTCCCTTCTTAACAAGTGCCAGTGGGCAAGCTGGGCAAGCCATCTGAAGCTAGCAAGCATTTGACTGGACTCCCCTGCTGGCCACCACCAGCTACTCCTGTGATCTTGCATATCAAGGGGTGGGTGGGCAAGTTTAAATTGTAGTCAGGGGTGAAGTCAAGAGAGGAAGAAAATTCCCTGTGCTCTTTCTCAGCAACGAACATGACAGCCAAGCACAAGAGGGAAGAGAATTCAGCAGCCCTGCAATTTCATTTCCAATCACATTGTTGCCATCACCACTGGCATCAATATGTCCAAGGGGATAGATTTTCATTCTCTTAATGTCTTTTAAAGTTTTAAACCTAATTTTACAAGTAATGCAATCTTAACTCATTTGAAACACACCAACAGTTCATTTTGGACCCCTTCATTAAGGTTCTAGGCCCCTTAGTTTCTCAAAAATTGCTATCTTGGTCTCATATTTTGGAAAATTTGTTCAGCTTAGAGGGTACTCGTGCATCCTTTTGGGAACGGCGAGCAGTTGCGAGCAGAACGAACTAGATGGCGTTTGATATGATTGTACTCTTTCTAATATAGAGCTCTACCTACAACTACATTGTAGACAAGCTCCGTTTTTGCTCAATATAGTAGGTAAACCACCATAGAGGTCCATAGAGAGGCTATTACAGTCATTTTGCATGAAGATGTCAATCAATGACCAAGGGAGTCAGTAGTGTGCGCCACCTTATCACGCTCGTAAAAGTTTGTTTGCCCTTGAGACGAAAATGAGGTAATAACGACACAATTTGATGAGACATGAGGTTCAAAAAATAGTTTGGTAGATGTTGTTCCCTCACTCAGCAGAAGGCGTGACGAGAATGCACTTTCTCATGATTCCGTCTGTAAACTTCAACTTTCCTTGATTAAGGTCGATGTCGATCGAAGTCGATTTGTATTCTGAGAAGCCTTCAAGTTTTGGATACAGATTCTAATGAAACCTCACGACAACCCGGAACTTTTATCAATTTCGTCACAACACTAGTAACGTCGAGTTTCGGAAGAGCCTCAAAAACAAACTTTTCACAAGAAGCTTATCTTGGGTGATTTAAGAAACGATGTGAAAGATGTTGGCAGACTAAGTTACGACGTGAGAGAACAACTCAAAAAATATGATTAGCAAAATTCCTCTTTTATTCTTTGGTTCTGAATCCAAGTTTTACGGATTGTCCTCAAAACGTCATAGAAATGGGAGAAATTGCTTTTCTAAATTGTATTTTTTTATAGAGCTGTTTCGACAGACGTTCTGCCAAGACTAACTTTTAGCGAACAGTGTCGGTTCTTATTCTTCCTTTGCTATTGCAAAGCTAAAATGAGGCTCTTTTGGCATTATTATTTCCACACCCTTTTGCAAATATTTCTTGTTGATGGCTAATTCGTTAATACCAGAAGAAAAATCATTTCATGACCAAAAAAATGACACTTGTCATTTGAAACGGCATGGAAGGAGAATTTTTTTGAAATTGGGGAAAATCAAAATTGAGGAAGGTCTTCTTCCAGATTGCGATGGCGAATAATTGAAGGTAGTGATGAACCGAAAGGGCTCTTAGCCGAAACCGAAAGTTTCAGCTGAAAGAGGGCTTAACCGAAACTGAAAGCGAACCCTAAAGCAGCTGACTAAGAAATTATAAACAACCAAAACTCACTTTCAAGTTTGAATTGTTCATTTGTACGACTTTGAGTAATTTTAAACTTTGAAAAGATCTAAAAAATTGACTTTTAATGTTTTTGGACAGAAAAAAATCCTAGACCTTGTTGTCAAACTCTGTAACTCATTTTTGTTATCTCATGCGTTTAGTAATTGGCTGAGAACTGCAATTTTTTTCTTATCGTATTCCAAAGAATGATTATTTCTCGCTTGTATTCTCGAAGGTTGTCAAAACTTTTATTAAGCTTTTTATTTACTAAATCTTGATTTTGAAATTATTGAATGTAACAAGGCAATATTGTGTACCCCTCCCTCAAAAAAAAACCCTCACCACAATCTGCAAATCAAGTGTAGGCACCTTGATACGATCATGAACTTTGCAAATTTTGCTAGATTTTTTCAAACTTTCGTTGGCAGAATCCCCAAGTTTTATTGAATAAAAATTGTCTTGTACATTTCCCACTTGGAGCCCTTGGGACTAACTGAATACCTGGCATCGATGAGAATGCACTTGGCACAGTGCATTGCATTTTTTCCTAACTTAGACGAGAGCAATGTTTTGGGTTGAAATTGACTATTTAGTATCCCAGCATGTCTTAATTTTAAGAATCAACCAAAAAAAAGGCCATGAGCCTCGATTCGACCCGAAACGGACACGGATAATGTACTAAAAACGTCAAAAGCGACAATGGATAAGTGTAGTCGGACGAATTCAGGTGGGGATTTGGGTGTTTTTTTTTGGACAAATTGGCTAGGGATGGATCAAAACTACGTAGGCTTGGGCGTTTCATAGTTTATTGAAGTTTCTTACGTGAGGGAAATTTTCTTGTTTCGATTGATTGTAATTCACAGAAGCTTTTCAAACAAGCGGCATGATCTACAGAACATCTTAAGTTGGGAGCTCAAATCACGATGCTAACATTATATAAATCCATTGTGCAGCCGCATCTGGAGTATGTTTCTCCCATTTGGGCGCCAGTTTGCTCGAGTGGTCTTCAAAATATTGAAAAAGTCCAACGTAGTTATTGTTTAACGAAAGCTCGTGCATCAGCAAGTTCGAGCCTTCGAGCTTGGAAAAACAATTGCACGAACGTCCGAACGAACTCGAGCTTATGGCTAGATCGCCTAGTACAAAATGGAAAATAACGCAAACAGATGCACATGATGCAGTTTACATACTCAGCTATATTTGAATTTCTCAATCTGATTCTCTAATCTGATTATTTCAATTCTTTCACAGCAAACCTGTTAAGTCAAGTCTTCCACTCAATTGAAGCAGGACTGACGAAGTGTACCTCACTCCACCACATTAAACTTTAAATATTTCAAAGTATAGTCATGTAATAAAAACTTTAGCGGATTTTCAAGATGTATCAGCAAGACGCAATTTCATGCATTATATTTCATAGAAACTGGAAACGTTAGGCTACTGTGAAAGTAAGTAACCGAACTTTGGCCAAATTTTGATTAAAGCCAGTTTGGCCGTGATGGCAAAACTGATCAGAGGGGTCCGGTAATGACCCTCACTACGATTTGAAGCCAAAAAAAGCAGGGGTGCTAAAAAAATCGCCTGAAATTGGAATTTGCCCCGATTTTTTTTCTTCTTTAGTTCACGGGCCATTGCACCATGCATTGAAATCTGTAAGCTTGTTGTAAGCTTCCTGACGCTCATAGACGAGAGGGAACATCACTGTACAGTAATATGGTTTACGTGTGTGTCTGAACTTGAATTCCATGAAGGCTCGATGCTCGCGAGCCCAAGCTTGGAACGGTTCGTGCATTGAGCAACATTGAAAGGCCGAACCGTTCGCTCGAGCTTCTGCACGAGCTTTCGAGCCAGAAACACTAAACGTAGTTTAACCCGTAAAATTAGTGGTATGGAAACCCTATCTTATTGGGATAGGCTAAAAGCCCTCCGACTTTACAATTAACAACGTAGGTACGAGAGGTATCTAATAATTTATGTTTTCAAATGCAATCATGGCCTTTGTCCCAATGCAGGGATTGTTTTCAACCACAATGACCGGAGAGGGATCACATGCGAAGTTAGAGCCAAGTCAAGACCAGGAGACAGAAAATGGATCAAGACAATGATATCTAACTTTGTATTGTATCGCACTCCTTCTCTTTATAACTTGCTTCCTTCATCTTTGCGAGGAATCTATCCACTAGAATATTCATTGTTAAGTTTTAAGTCTCATCTAGACGACTTTTTATCCACTATCCCTGGCCAGCCCTATGTTCAAGGACTATAACGGGCAGCTAATTCTAACTCCCTTACAGACCAATGCTTTTATCAGGCATGACTTTTCCCCACTCGGGTTGTATTTTCTCCTGATATTTACATGGAATGACATTCTGTGTATCGGTTAAAAATCCGTAAAAAGACGTACTCTTTAGAGTTCGTTTTGGTTTATTGTGACCCACCTCTCTTTAATCAAATATCCAAAACACGTCTGTTTTTCGGTCTGCAGGTCCAAGAATGACGGCAAACTTTCGAGGCGAAAACGAGAAACCACCCAAGAAAATGAGGAGGTACGTACTTAGTACTGTAGGTGCACCCACTTTCATAACTTGAAGTCTTGCCTACCATTTGGAGAGAGATAGAGAGAGAGAGATGGGTTCCTATGTTTTTTTCTTCTCTCATTTCAGGAGGTGATGGTGAGCTCTCGATTGGGCGAACAACTTTTGACCGAAGCTCTCCAAGGCCACAAAGTCCGTTCCATAGAGAAGAAGGTACAAAAACTCAGCCCACATGACCAATTGGTGCAAGCCATTCTTCAACATTTTCAAGGTGCCGAGATCATAGATCGTTTATTAATCATTAGATAGCGTGCAAGCTTTAGTCAGGCTGATTTGGCAAGGGGGACAAAATGCGTTGAATTTGTGAGGAAAATGTCACCCTCACAGCTGTTGAGCGGACAGTTAGTGTGAACAAACATGCGAATCAAGACCAACTTTTTTAAACTCGCTCGTGAAACCACAAGTTAGGTTTTGTCCATTTATGTATTGGATTAACCCTACATAAAGCAAAGGCTTAAATTTGTGTTCTTCCTATCAGTGACTTAAAAATTCTGAAACCAATTTTAAAATACATTTCACTTGAAGCCAATATAATTGTAATTAATACAATTTTGAACATCATTGACACAGGCAGGTTTGAGTGACGAAGCTCGTGGGAAAGAGGCGTCAGCTTCTTGAGGTCTTTTTTTGAAGCTTCAAGTGTATTTGTCCTTATGGCTACCATCTAACCAGGATAATCAAGATAAAAATGGATTTCAGTTTTGTAATTGGTCTAAAAAAATCAGGCTGATCCAAAAATTGGTTTGATCGTTAAATCATGAAATAAGAAGTGTTCCAACTCTATTTCTCCCCTAAGCCCTAAGTACCTGTTTTTCCGGTGGGAAATTCTTTCCCACCGGATCTTTCCCAGGCCGCAATTTTTGCATTTTGGTTTTTTATTGTTTTTTAGTTAAACCAATGTCGGTTGTGTCAAGTTGACATTTCTTTCCCATGAGCTTCTTCTTTAGGATTGATTCTTCACATCACTCTATGACGCTGATTTGGAAAGTAATCATTTCCAACAAACATTGAAATCAGCCCTCTGCAAATCTCAAGATATTTCTCAAATAAGTTCTCGTGTGTCATGGGACAACCCAAGGATATCTGGAATGTACTGGATTGAACACGGCCGACCAAGTTCAAGTGGTTTGCTACACAGGCAAAAGGGAAAAACAGGGCTTTTCCTTTTTTCTGTGTAGTAAATCTACTCGATTTTGGTCGGCCGTGCACAGTCCATCGAATTTTAGATGTTCTTGGACAACCTCTATTCGCAGACTTCAGAGTCATATTGGAAAAATTCCCAAACATGTAAACAACACTAGTCAAAATAACATACCCCATTACAATCTCTCAATTCCGGACAGTTCACATACAGATTCAGGGGTTAAAACCTATATTGAGAAGTTGTATCCTATAATGCACTGCGAGCGCATGCCAAAGATTGTTTACTTTTTGATCTTTATCTTTGATGACATGTCTTCAAAACCAATTCCCTCGCTTCGATGGCCAAATTAAAACCAAAATACAAGAATGTCTTGTTTTCAATTATTTCAATAACATGAATCTGACAAGAGTACAATCTTTTCCACAGAAAAATGTTGATGACATTGCTCAAAGAAGTGGATAAAATGCGGATACGAATGGGAAAGAAAGGCTGTCAATTTTTTTAGCAACTGGCTTTGTGGATTACGATTGAAAAAACAATCCCACGCCTGTCACATATTTTTGCAAGGGGATACGTTCTTATCCTCAATTGGAGAAACGGAATATTTAGAGCAAATTTGAGCCAATAAAACAACAGAGTACGTGCTCGAGACACTTAAATTGATAGATAAGACGGGCTGGGCCATTGCCCCTACCGTTTTTTGGCAACCTTTGGTTATGTAGGCCACTTTTGATCCGGACCCTTCTGTCGCAATGAAGGAGATAATGAATCTCCTTGAATGAATGAATGAATACCACAATGAATAACATAAGATTAACTATGTATTAAGTTCATGCTTAATATTTCAGTCTGAAATGTTGTTGCCTTTCTAAACTGTACTGCATGTTGGACATACTCAGGTGACTAATTGTTGGAATTGTCAGTAATATTCTGGCAACCTTTGGTCAGCTATCTGTGAAAACTGTCCTCCAAAATATTCAAGAATCTGGCACCTGTAGATATCAGTGGCTCAAGATTTTTGGTCCCAGCCCATCCTATTTATTATAATTTCGTTGGCGATTTCTTGAGGTTGCGTGCTGTATTTTTTGAAAACTGATGTCTACCATGTCAGATATGTGAATATTGTTAAGTTTGAAACTTGGTTAGGGTAGATTACGTTCTATTATGTTAGGATAGGTCAAGATACGGTAAAATGGCTTTTTAAAGATGGAATTACTCAGTCTATGCAGAGTTTTTCACTGTAAGACAATCTATCTACTTGGAACAAGAAGCAAAGTGGCAAAAGTTCGTAGGAACACATAATGATACTATTTATAAAACAAGAACATTTCAAGTCAGAAAACACATTAAGAAAAAAAACCTATCTCATGCGTGTACTCTTCAAATTACAGTGGCTCCAAGCTAAACAGTTCAAAGGAGACCCAAATTTCTTGTGTTGAAATGCAATGTACCCATGCATTTTCCAATTCCAAATGTACTTTGGAATGGTGGCCATTTGCAACTCTATAATTGGATGGAAGATAAGGGGGAGAATTTAGCAACTTTTTCCCCAACAAATAGGACTTGCTTGCCCGTTCTAAAGGTGAATAAAGCTCATTCACATTTTAAATCGATAGATAGACCCTAGGAATGAACCGCAGTTTGATTTGTGTTTCTTGCTAGAATCAGACAGATGAGATGGCTGCTAATTTAGGCTGAAATTAATGAGCAATAGGATTGCCTGCACCAGGGGTGGCAACCGGTGGGCCGCGGCCCACATGTGAGCCCAAGGGTGGTCTTCGGTGGGCCCAGGAGCTATGGGGAAAGTCCAAAATAATGGGCCCGCGAGCCATCCAAAGTACTGTACACGTGGGCCCAAAGCTCTTCGATCAATAATTTGTGGGCCCCTGAACCTTCCAACGTCTGTTTGGTGGGCCCCTAACAAAATGTAAGCAAATTTGTGGGCCTTGACCCAAAAGTAGTTGCCGATCCTAAGGAAGACAGAGTGGCCACGCGTACTAGCGCATTCTTTAAAGTGCCGAGTGTAAGTGTTTCCCCAGACGGCGTTTTTGGTTCGAATCCTGTTGGGGGTCGGATTGAAGCTGTCGGGAGAAATCCTTTTAAGGAAGCCAGAGTGGCCACGCGTACTAGTGCGTTCTTAAAAGTGCCGAGTGTAAGTGCTTCCCCAGACGGCGTAGGTTCGAAGCCTGTTGGGGATCGACTTGAAATTGTCGGGAGAAATCCTTCAATTTACAGGGAATCGCATTCCTTGTAGCGGTAGTAAAAAATCCGCGAAAAAAAAGAAAAAAAGATCCCTGGCCTACACACTATCAAAAGCTTTGACAGCCTTGAATGTAGGATCTTGCTCATAAATTCGGATGTTATTTGATGTGCTCCTTCTTTTTCCAAACCACCTTTCTTCAAGTTTTATTTTGAGTTTTGAACCCTGAAATGTTTGTGTAATCTAAACGATTTCCATTCAAAGGCTTAATAAGTTAGATAAGCCACCATATTACATGCTCATATTGTATGCTCATGTGTGTCCTTGGAAGCAAGTTTTTTTTTGTAATAACTAGGATTACTTTTTGGCAAATTAAACTTGACACAAACAATAGATGAACAAGTTTGAGAGTCCATTGGTTGGGTTTTTCATAATTGAGCTTTTAAGAGATTAAAACTTTTAAGATGATGTTCGTTTTGTGAAGAGTTCGTGACATTTAAAACATGACAACATGAGCTTTTTGATACAATCATCCAGAATCATTGAAAGTGATGACAGTTCTATTTGATTCAATGTAAAAAAAAGAAGTTGTATGTTCTTTCTTGAACGAAAACAAAATCAACGAAACAAGATGAAGTACTCTCTGAGAGACTGATCTTTTCCATTAAGATTTAAGTTCATTCTTCCTTCGAGCAAGGTACAGCGGTCCTTTAACGATCCGCTGACTGGGAGGTCACTGTACTAAAAATGCTCCCAAAATTGCACCCTGACACAAAAGCTAGACCTATTTTCGAGCTTTTCATTGTGTACTGGACACCTAAGAATAGAAATTTTGTGTCCTAAATTTAGAGGTTTCAAAAACGTTTTCCATTTCACTAGTTGTGCTTAAAGAATTCTATTGTCAGTTTGCCTGCATTGTTAGCATTGTTGGATACTGATGGCCTTTGCTAAGCTCATCTATCAAGCACTTCAGTTTTTTTTTTGCTGGGCTTATGGCCTGCGCCAGCTAATTCCAGAAAATACTTCAGACCAATGCGGTAAAAACCTGCCAACAAGTAGTAGAATATAGCAAAACCATGGGGTACAACCAGGCGTTGCGACAAAGAAAACCTAGTAGTTTCGGGCAATTTTCAACAAGTTCCTCTTCTCTCTGAAATGTTTTTGCTATGTGCTGGGAAATTTCACAAACGACCTGTTGTGAAACCTCCCCTCTATCCACTTCTATGGATATCAGTACCGGATGTATTTGCTATTTGCTCCCACTAAAACTTCTCTCCAATTCACCAGATTATGGTTCAAAGTCAGGGAAAACCTCCAGTAATCTCGTTTATCCCAAGTTGGCAATCTTTAGCTGATGACAAAACTTGCGTTTTTTGGAGCTGAATGTAACGTGCTACGTAGAGATTGATTCTTGAAAATGATAGGAATATGTGATATAAACGTATGTATGATATTACTATTGCCTTTTCATTCTGAGGAATATGCTGTTTAATATGATGTTTACAAGATGTCAATGTATCCTTCTTGGCCTCTTCACAAACGAGGCTTCAAACGAATACGAAGAGCGTCTTCATATTATGAGAGTGTCTGGAGCAAATAAAAAAAAATCTATTTTGAAGGTGTTTCAAATTCGAAGGCATTCAAATTCTCGAGAATGCAATTTTGAAACGAAGAATGGGCTGCAATCTTCCAAGAGCTGAATCTCGACAGATCGTAAGCCTATTATGATACAAGCAAGTCTCGTCGTCTCAATAATGTAACAGCCCACGGTGTGTATTTGAGCTCAAGAAGTCATTTTTAAATTTCAAAAACTTTTGAGACTACTTTTGAGGTGTTAATGCAATACTGCATATGAATTTAAATTCTGTTTATTAGATCACGGGCAATAATTCATTATAAGGTCATTTAAAACATACTGTAAGAAAACTGTTTGAACATTTTCTTCAATCAAAATCTCAAGTAGTCTTATGGGTGTGTCTACCTAAAACATTGTCGAAATCTACTTAGCCGTTTGTCTGAATTGATATAATGACCCTCTTGTTTGGTCCTTTGAGAATGACTTTTATTTTTTATATTTTATATTATTTCTGCAATTAGTCATAATTTCTCATTGGATTGAGGCTTGATGAGTTGCCTGACTTCTTGCCTTGTTTCCAATTTGATTGAAATTGATATTTGAGCCACTTATGGTTCACTATTCACATGAGAAGAAGCACAATCCTGCTTAAAAATAGTCTGTGGTGGTTTTTGGTGGAAATTATTGGTAAAATCCCATTCAAATTGGCATGGAAACCTGACTACTGAAAAGATAATTAAGGCATGATCTATGCCAAAATTCATCTGAAGAACACTTAAGATTGTATTTGGAGTTTCACCATCAACACTTTAGGCACTTAAGTTTGTCAAAACAAGATGAATGACCGATGCAATCTTCAATAATATGTGTATCATGGGAACTGCGAGCTGTTGCCGCATGAAGTCCGCTAGATGGCGCACTTTATGACCGTACTCTGTTATTATAGTGCTCTAGTTTTGGTTATAAATGTCTAATCTCAGAACAAATGCCATTTTGTAGAGATTTTTACAATTTGGATTCATTTTGGGTAAGCCCTCTTGAGCATTGGTCATTCATTTATTTTCCTCAATTTTGCCTGAAACATGTTTTCTAATTATTATTGTTCATAGTTTCAGGTGAACGCTCTTCGGCTCATTTTCCCATGATCAGTTCCCATTCGTCGTCGTTGCGGAATTCTTCAGGCGACATGAGTGTTCCGGATCAAAACGAAAATGATCCTGAAAATCATTTGTCGTCGACCAAATTTGAAACAAATGAGGAGGGAACTTCTAATGTGAAAACCACTTTTAGCTCCAATTCGAGAGTTGAAGAAGATGGAGCCTATGGGAACCAAAACCATGATCAAGTCGGACATTCACACCTTCACCATGTCCCTTCAATTGCCTGTCAATCTTATGGTACGTGAGTGAAACACAAGCTGTTGGAACGAATTTGGGGGGAAAACCTCCTTTAGAGCTCTATGGAAAGAAAAATGGAATATGTACAATTCATAGAGCCAAAGTTAATCATCCTTGTCTGCTTTTGATGTAAATTTGCACTCACATACAGAGGAGCGGGTTAGCAATTTAAAACGGAATTGAAGCCTTCCAGATCTCGAATCAAAAGTACAACTAAATCAGCATTCAATCGATCAAATATTTTCCGCAAATACCCCAAATAAGAATCATAGGCTTAAAAAAGAAAAGCAAGAACAGGGTGCGCCATTACAGATAGACCAAGAACAGTTAAATAATGCCTCGACACTTATTTCTTTATTTTTTTGATCTTCCAACAAGGCCTTCCAGTAGAACGGAATGCTCAAGCTTTATTGTTTTGTATTGAATTGGCCATGATTTTTTGTGTCCCAAAATACCGTTCCCCCTTTTGCAACCGAGAGTTCATTCAACACGTGTCGGTAACCTGAAGCGGAACTTGGTAGCCTCCTTTTTCCATTTTTGATGTAATTGGAGAGCGCAGACATCTCTGGACATGACCTCGCAGACTCGACGATGTTGTTATGGCCAATCTCAGAGGTCATTCCACCACTTTGTATAACATACAATAAACGTTCGGGCTCATCAGCTTCGTTTTTTATATTTTTGGGAAGCTTTTCCCATGGGATGGGACTTCTGAAGCAGAAGACAGCGGGGTTTGTGGCCCCTTTTAGATGATGAATTGAGAATGCCACGTCTTGATGTCGCAGTTTGATTCGTTCGATTCTGACTAATGCTTGTCTAGTACTCTTGAATAGAGTTATCAGGGGCTTGTGGTCAGAATGGACTATCACGTTCGGGTTTCCTATGAGATATTGCCGGAATCTGCGGAGACCGAAGTCAATTGCCATGGCTTCCAAATCTAGCTGTGGGTATCTCTTCTCGGTCGCCGAGGTTGCTCGCGATGCCACATCCACCGCCTGGCCGGTACTTGGATCGTCACCTTGGACTAGGATGGCACATTGGACATCCACCCCAGCAAGCAGATAAGCGTCCTTGGCTCCGTCATCAACGCCAACCTTGCATTCTGCAGGGATTCGCTCTGCGATGATGTTCGCAGCCGCGTTGCGCTCGTCCGACGTCTCTCCAACCATATCCCTCGAGGACGTCCCCTCAACATGGTGGCGAAGGCCCTCGTCCTCGGCAGGTTGCACGCCGACCTCCCCCTCTCCGCCAACCCCCGGTTGAGCGACGCCGATCCGTCGGAGGCCGCCGCGGAGAAGCTGCAGGTGTCCCTGAATAATATGTGCAGAACATTGTTAGGAGTAAAGAGAGAGGATAAAGTTCCAATCTCGACCCTCTTAAATAAGTGCAACATGGACTCTTACAACAGGATGGCGGTCTTCAGGTCCGCCATGGAGGCCTGGAGAGCGACGGCCGCCTCCTCCCTCCTGCAGGAGACGCTGCACGTTCCCCTCGCGTCCGCGAAGACACGGGCGGCAGCGGCGGGCCTGGTGGCCGTGCCGGCGGCAGCGAGGAACGCCTCCTTGACCCGGAGCGCGCCTCGTATTTGGAACGAGTGCAATGGCCTCAGATCGGCAACTACCGAGAGCGCTGCAAGACTTGCGGCGGCGAGGTTTGCTCGCTCCTGCCCCCTATAGTCGACCGTCTGCAACAGCACAGTTAAGTAGTCAAAACTAGCAATCAAGCTAAGAGACTCGCTGTAAATTTTTTTTTACAAAATCTACAGATAATAAAACCTGATTACACACAGAGTCCGTCCATGTGCGCGTCCACCACTATATGTGTGGTCAGCTTGGGATTGAAAAATGCCAGGTTGATGGACCCAATCAATGCCTTACGAAGAGAGTTGAACTCCCTCTGGTGTTGTTTCTCCCACTTTAAATGAACGGACTTATGCGTGAGAGCCCGCAACGCCGATGTGCGGCTGGCCATCGCCGGGATGAAATCCTGATTAGCCCGAGCCATGCATAGAAACGAGATTAGCTCCTTCTTTGAGGTAGGAGGTCTGGCACCCGAGAGGGCCTCCACCTTCTCTCGGTCCGGTGAGACGCCATTTGTTCCCACTTTGAGCCCCCAAAATGTGATACAATCCGTCCCAATGCTACATTTATCGGGGGTAAGGGTCATACCGCAACTTGCCACTCTATCCAGGAAGGAGGTCAAGGCTTCATCATGTTCCCGCCTTGTTAGGGGCTGCCACTATCACGTCATCATGAATGATATGCACTCCTGGAAGACCGCCAAACATATCCGTGCAAGCCGCAGAGAGTTCCCCCGACGCAGGTTTCAAACCCATGCAGAGCCTCTTGTCCCGATATAAGTGTGGCCCACATCAAAAGACTGTTAGTGCACGGGACTCCTTTGCCAATTCCAGTTGGTAAAAAGCTTGTTTAAAATCCAGCTTGGAAAACACCTTGCAGTTTGCCAGTCTAACTTTGATCATGTCGGGATTTGGAATTGGGATATGGGTTCCCGGAGTTCGGCATTTAGACCCCTAAGGTCTACAGGAATTCGAATTGCCCCCTTGTCCTTAAATACGATTGCTAGGTTAGAGATCCAATCAGCAAGGCCTTCGTGATGTTCAATTACTCCATCCTTGTGCATCTGAGCTATAGCTTCCTCAATATGAGGTTGCAAGTAATATGGGTGTGTTCTAGGAAGGGATATGAATGGCTTTGCATTAGCCTTGAGAAACAATCGTACCGTATATCCTATCAGCAGACCAAGACCCTTAAAGCATGCCGCAAAGCGCATGTTTTCGACCCATTTTTGCGTCTGATCCGCGTTTCTCATTGCCGAGAATTCCGTATTTGGTTGTAAATTAGAGGCACATAAAGCATTGTCCATTTTATTGCGTGTCATCTTGGGATTTCCAGTGTATCGAACGAGTCTAGGGTCTAAATTTATCATTTTCAAAGCAATCACGAGAGACTTGGACGCAATTGGGTTCAATCTTTCTGTTTAACTTTGAGTCGTCAACGATGAGCCACTCAGTTTGAACCGTTCTTCCTCCTCACGAGGTTTGCAGGACGATGGCGCCCACCGGGTGGATCGGCGTGCTACCAAAGGGTCGTATGGACACATTACACGGTTTGATGCCTTTCTTGTCCCGGCTATTGAGGGCCCACAGGGGGCACACATTTGCTTGCGCTCCCGTATCGACTATTGCAGTGAGCTTGGAGGAGACTGCGGTGATTGGAACTACGATGGGGCTCCGGTCTGACTCGTCTAAGTAGATTTGTAAGACATCATAGTATGCAACTTCCTGTGTCTCATTCGTTGCTGGTTGGGCCTTTTAAACTGGGTCGTTGGTTGGTGCGAATTGTTGCATGGACTGCTCCCAAGGTCTGGAGGAGAGACAAACTCTGGCGAAGTGTCCTAGCCTCCCACACTTGTTGCAAGGGCTTCTCGATGCAGGATATTGTGAGCTGTCATGACGTGGGGTTCTTCCGCACCATCTACAGCTCCCACATGACGAGCCTTTGTGATTGGCGTGCTTCCTGCGTTCGTCGAACGGATTTTGAGTATGGACCCCCAATTCGATTGATCAATGCGGACTCCTTGACTTCTTCCAATTTGACCCTAAGCGTAGGGATCTTTCGACTCGTTGCGGAGGCGGCGGTCGAGATTTCTACCTCCCGTGCTCTAATTGGGAGCTGCTCTGTAGTCCACTTGTTTTGCAGAGCAGACGCCCGTATTGTCACGCAGGATGTTCCTCTAATGGCCAGGTGTCTCACCAAGTAATCGCGGCAGAGACCGCAGGGGAGTCCAGATCTGGCGGCCAATCCAGAGATTCGGTCGTGGAATGACGAGAATGTCTCCCCAGACCTTTGTTGTGCGTCTAAAAGGACGTTCATTGTGGCGTATTCAGACTTGAGGCTCCCGAATTGGTACTGCAGATAGTTGATAATGCTATTGTATGTCACTGAATTCTCTTTAATGTCCGGAAAGCGATTCCGGATGATGGAGATAGTGGCTGGAGCTAAAGTGATTCTAAGCAAGCGCTTCCACTGACCCCGGAAGGTTCGTCGATGATGGTCGAGGATGCGTCTTTCCCACTTGGATCGATCAGTCCGAATGTTGTTTATTTGCGTTCATTATAATAACGGAAATTCGCCTCGAAGTTCAGTCGGGAGTAGCTTGTCAATTAATGCTTGGAGGTTGAGGCGGTTCCTTTCGATACGTTACGTTCAGTTGCCGATGTATACTATGTATTAGCTGGTCTAAACATCAAATAATTCATCAAAAATACAACACAAATTTGCCGGAAAGTTCAAAATTGTTTTGGCAAACCTACTACTACGCACGTATGAGCCACCAATGAAACCACTGACATAGAATTAATTGCCATTTAGGAACGTCGATTTTTCGCTAATATATTTTTTACAATTTACGTATCAAAATTGAAATTGCAATGAAGAGCATTTTCATGATATGGAACAGCAAAATTGTTCAAGAAAGTTTTTTTTTGTGCATCAAATGACTGATATCATGATTCTGGTTTACCTATCTATACTGATTAAATTTAGATTTTTATGGATGGACATATGAATCAAAAAGTCAACGATTAAACTAAATCTCCCATACTTTTAAGGTACGAAACGTTTTAAGAGTATTATAATTACACAACTGAATATGATATTTTACAGACTGGGCCTGTAGTTATTTTAAAAGATTAGTTTGCAGTAATTTTGATAAAATTTTATTTTTCCTTTTTTGACAATTTTCATACTAGAAGTAGAGGCTGCAATTTTATCAAAAGATGCCAAAACGATGAAAACATGTGGCCGCAAAAGGATGTTTTGCTTAAATGCTCACGGAGAAAGGTTTTTGAAGCCTTTTTCCCTTTGAAATTGTCACTTTCTATTTCCCGTGGATAAATTTAGGCAATCATATTTTGGTTGGATCTAAATTTCTAACAAATGTGATTGCAGGCATAAAGAGGGCTAAAAATAGTTTTTCTTTATATTCTTGCAAGTCTCAAGCAAGTTTTAAAAAATGAACAACAATTTCTAAACTGCTTGAGTAACACTCAAAACGAAGCTGGAGAACGAAACTTGGCCCAATTTTTCTGTTAGCAAATAGAAAAAGTTGTTTTGCTTTCCTGACTCTTGTCATTTTTCCCAGGACGCTTTTAGCTTTCTGGAATTCGAGAGGTGGCAGTAAAAATAACAAAATAAATCTTTCATGAAAAGACTCAATTAGGATAGATGGGATAATTAGGATTTCACAACCTCAAAGGTTTTGTGGAGACGTGAGTGCAACATGGGAAACAAAACTTTCTTGTTTTCAGCGCAAGATTCATTTGAGGTCCTAAATCGTCTCTATTTTTTCAAAGGACAGATATTGAAAAAGGCTTTATCAATATGGTGTGTATTTTTGACGATTAAGTAAATTATCTTTTGACCTTTCAGGAGAAGTGTTTGTTACTGTCATCGCCACGACAACGGTGAATATAATTATCTTTGTCATGATCCTGATTTGCCGCAATCTTTTGCTGGAAGATAAGTGGAAATCGTCTTGTTGGGAAGACGAATCTACGTAAGTTCAGGAAGAAACCCTTCAAATTGGGACTCAGAGAGTAATGATGAGAACAATCTTTTTCTCTCTCAATCAACCAAATTCATCCCACTAATCTGAAGGAGCTTAAGTATGTCAAAGAATTGAGTAACAAATCCATTGGAAGTTACAAATTTTGCCATCTCAAACCTCAGAGCAGGGAAATGCATGTAAAGAATGAGCAAGCTCGCTTTTGGGGGAAAATGCAAGGAGAGTGTAGCTTAATACTTTCTCTTGGTTGCACCAGGTTGATTGAAAGGTCTCTAAGCTTCTTTCCAGATGTCATAGCATAATTGGAAAGAAAAAAATGATCAATTATTTCCAGTTTGTTGGAAAACCGTTCAATAATGAGTCAGTCATCCAATCAGTCATCCAAAGTTAGCCAATGATCAATTTTAAGTCTCGAATTTTCTTGCAGTGGCTCCTATTGAATTGTTTGAAAGACACCAAAATGGTAACATTTCTTACACAAACATGCTTCTTCTTTTTGGCAAGAGGTCATGAGTTCGATCCTAGGTTTGTCCCCTCTCTTCCCTTCATCTAGTCGCCTCTAGGAGCCAGTCATGGCGCACTCGGCTGGGTTGCTGTTTGGATGGTGGGGAGGGGAGAAGGTGTGTTTAATCTTCAGGCTGTTGACGAACTCTCCAAAAGCCAGGCTGGAGAACGTGGTGGCGTTATCTGTTCTTATTACCTTTGGGTTTCCATACTGTCGGAATATGGCCCCAAGGGCCCCAATTGTGTGGTGGGAGCTTGTGGAGGGAACCGGGGCCGCCACGGGAAAACGGCTCAGGTTGCACCTGGCCACGACGATATGCCTGCCATCTGGGATGGGGCCGAACAGGTCGATTGCTACAGTATGCCATGCGTGGGGTGGAGGGCTGGCCGATATTTTTGGTGCTTTTGTTCTCTCTGGTACGTACAGTTGACACTGGTTACATCTTTCCACAAAGGCCTCGATGGCCCTATCCATCCCTGGAAACCACGCCTCCGCTCTAAGCCGCCTCTTCATTGCTGTGGAGCCAAGGTGGGCCTCGCCATGGGCTAGCCCCAAAGCTCTGTTGTACAAGGATTCTGGGAGGACAATTCGTTCTCCCCTTATGATTGTTCCACGCCTAGTGCTGGTGAGCTCCGAGAAGATTTGTCTAAATGCACTGGTACGGCCATCTCGTCTTGGTTTGCTCCCTAATCCGATCTCTCTTGATAACTGTGTCAGGCGCGGGCACTGTTTGGTCTCCCAAATGATTGCCGAGGGAGTAATGCGGGCTATGATGCCCTCGACCCCCACTAATGCGTATAAC
>CM021321.1:3748880-3835650 GCA_010645155.1 Tigriopus japonicus
CCGGAAAAACACGCTCTAAACCCTTTTGTGTTGATCCAGGAGGCTGTGGTACTATCCACGTGTGTGATTGGATCAATAATCCGGGCTGGGGTGCAACTTGGCCATGGTTCAATAGGTCTTTTATTTTCGTAAAGTGAATGAGCATTGGCCTGTAAGCCCAAAAGATTGGGGTTGAGAGTCAGCATGCCCAAGTTAATGGCCAGGGACTTGGAGATAATCGCTTCAATGGGTTGCTCCAACCCTTCGTCATCGATGACCAGCCATCTTGCCTCCATAGTCCTTCCAAGCCACGACGTCGGCGAAGTCAATACCCCTCTTGGTCGGATTGGTTTGCTCCCCAGAGGGCGGACGTACGTGTTTGTTGGGATGATTTGCGCTTTGTTGTTTGAGGATAGAAGCCGGATTGGGAGCACGTTGGCTTGGGCCCCTGTGTCCACAATGGCTTGGATTGTGTCTTCTCCCACTAAAACTGGTGCGGTGACTGGGGCGTCCTCGTTCTTCTCGGCTGGGAGTGAGGCAAACACGTCATAGAATGCTACCTGATGATCGTCGTCGTTATTGGTATGAATTGGTGGGTTCTGGGAGGGGTTGGGTTCTGCGAGTTGGTTGATTCGTCGCTGTTGCTTGGAGTGGTTTTGCGTGGACCGGCAAACCGTGGCGAAGTGTCCAGTCCTTCCGCATCCATGACAAGTGGCATTCTTCGCTCGGCATTGTTGGCGGGCATGGCCCCGCAGTCCGCAACCCCGACATGGATCGCCGTTGTGGTGATCTTGAGTGCGATATTGGTCTTGCCTTCTCCGCCTTGAATAAGGCCCCATGACTCGATTGACCACTTCTGGAATTGGCTCCTCATGGGCCTCTGCCGCCAGAATGTTCTTCCCGTCCTCTCGGGCCAGCCCCGTGGCTTGGGACGAGAGCTCCACCTCATGAGCCCTGGTGAGTAGCTCTGCCACGGACCATTTGTTCTGAAGTGCACTGGCTCGGATGAGTTGGGAACTTGTTCCTCTGATGGCCTGATGGCGGATTAGGTGGTTGCGGCACTCTCCACATGGAAGCCCGCAGCGGTTGGCCAGGTCCGTGACCCGTTCAAAGAAGGCCGAGAACGCCTCCCCCGGCCTTTGCGATGAGCTCAGGAATGCGTTCAAGGTGAGGTACTCCGATTTGAGGTCGGAGAAGTGGTTCCGGAGATGAGACACTACCCCTTTGTAGGTCACTGCTTGGGCCCGCAGATCAGGAAAGCGGGTTCGAACCGTCCTCTGGGTTGAAGGGCCCAGGGCTAAGCGTAGAAGTCGCACCCATTGTTGGTTCGCTTGGCCGTTGTCGATGGCCAGTGGGTCATTGTGGCCATAAAAGGCTTCGCAGTAGGCTTCAAAGGTGTCGGTCCAAGAGTGGAAGTGTTCGAGGCGGTCGTTTTCTGGTACTTGCGAGTGATCAAACGTAGGAGGTTGGGGAGCTCCTCTACTTGGTCCAGGGTTTTGGGCTGGGGTTGGAATGTCCCTACCGGACAGTGACATGATCGTTCCACGTCGCGGGTCAGATCCTCGTCGCCATTAAAGAATCCCAAGGAACGCCAGTATCGAGTGCCAAAACCTGAATATATTTAGACAGTAGATATCTAGGTATAACATACATAAAGAAGTAAAAGTTGGTTAGTGGTACCCACCCTGGAGATAGAGGAGGAAGTTGTGAAGAGGTCGGAGGAAGAAATGGGAATGACGAAAGAGGCAGGTTTCGTGGAAACTATTTTTGCTCGTCCGATGAGTTAGGATTCGTCAAATGCACTGACTTATTCAAAAAAAAACATGGCGCTTTTTCACTTGATTTATCTGGAAACATTGGGCCTCATATAGCCTTTTACATTTAGCTTAGTAGGCTTTTATACTAAGGCACTGAGTAGCCAACACACCAACTGATGTACTTGAGGTGAACAGAGCTAGCTCCTAAAACTGGTATTGAGTAGGCAAGGCATGCTAGTTGGATCTTAGAGTAGTATAGAGGGGCCATTGTCGTCATTTTGTCTGCCTTGTTTCAGCTGATACTGAAATCAAAGTTGCCCATAAGTTGCGTGATAAAGCAGATATTTCCGAAGAATATCGTATAACCTTGCCCAAGCAAGTGGAAGATCATAGTACAAACGTTGGTGCGTAGGACTTTTTTGGGCAAGTTTCAACTAGTTGCTGTTGCAGATTCGCCCTTGCTGCCATCTACAAAAAGTAACAGCGGCCTGCTGTGGTATCTCCACTCTGGGAACTCTGTGAGTTGGATAGTACATACAGTATGTCCATGGTTGAACTAATTTTAAGGTTTAAAAATCATAACGGAAGTCCCAAAAAGGGTATTTTGTGCAACAAAATACCATATAGACCCCCAAATGAAGGGGATAATGACCAAGATCCAACATTACTTGTTTCATTTTTATTGACACCCCTGGTGCTGACACCCTCGGGTTGCCAATAAAATGAAAAATGAATAGTATTAATGTACCTGCAAGGGAAGGGAGTAATGGCCAAAATCCGGCGGAGGGAGTTTCATTCAATGCTTCAGATGCAAGGTCGAGCTCATTTAAGATGTACTTGTAGTAAGATATTTGAGTCTAAGGGCAGTAAAGTAATTTGCAGGGGAGTAAAGGAAGCTAAAGGGCAATAATATTTTGGACTCGACTTCCTTGGACTTGGAGGAAGTCTCATAAAAGGAGAAGGCAGTCATTAAGTTCTATTTCTCATCTCATTCTCTCAAACTCATTTATTTTATGCTCTCTTCATTGCTTAGCTTTGAGAAGGCAAAACTTTTCACCACGTCATTTGATTGAGGTGAGAATTGAAATACGTCATCTACCCAACACAAGCAATGTCTCATTTGCCAAACAACGTATTTGATCATAATTTTCCATTGAAAAGGAATCATAATTTTCATGCTTAGCCTCACAGTGCAGGAAATTCCGTGCTTCTTTGCTGTGCAGAAATTCTATTCCAGATTTATGATTATTCTCATCATTAGCCTCGTTGTCCAGATTTCAGTCGTCCTTGGCTTTAGCAATAAGATTGATTTAAGCAACCAAAAATATGGCATATGGTTCGTAATTGATATTTTTCAATTGCGATCTCAAACAAGCCCAAAGAAACCACGTCTAAAGTTCATTTCACGGACCATTTTTCAGGTTTGATCGTTTGGTCGACTCAGACAACTTTAATGGGGATCCTTTATATATTCAGATTACTGATCCGGAAAGACGTCTATCGATTTGAAATGAACACAGATTTGTGAACTATTTGTCAATAAACGATTTGCTTCTAGTTTAACATGCGTTTTATTTTCTTTGCCTATTACTAGGTATATATTCTTTCATTTGTGTAGCGGTTGTAGGGGTTGTTGTACATTAGGTAGGAAGGACAAAGATAGCGATGATGATTATATAGCAATAGTATTGACATATACATTGGCTTGATAAGATTTGAAGATGCTCCGTTGCCATCTCTTCCAGACAATCTGCAAAACAACTATGGCGATCTCAACAGAAGTCGTCTATGGTTTGGGATAACTTGTGTCGCTCACACGTGTTTCTTTTTTGGCAAGAGTGGTAACAAAATATCGGGTAAATTGACTTGTTTGGCACGCAACCTTGCACGTGTTAACATCCTCGTCCACCAATGACCATTGCTCCATTTCAAAGGGTCGAATGGAAACAAAAGAAATGTTGGATACACCACAGAAATGATCACTTTACTTTCATAACAGAAGTAGCGGTATTTCTTTTTTCAGAAACAATTTCAATAAATGCACCTCTTCTGCACTTCCTGTGGTAAATTGTGTAGACTAAGCTAAATCTGAGAACCTTCCTTGAGCCTTGGTCTTAACAATAGGAACGACATTGATAATAATAATAAAACAAAATGGTCGCTCAAAGGATGGAGAAGTGGGTTTGTTCTCAATCTGACATGTCCTCGAAGCCTAAAATGCAAGGTTTGCGGATCGTCGGACACTCAATCCATGATTCTCATCCTCGTCCTCTTCTTCTTCATCGTCATCATCCAACCCATCCTCTTCGGTATTGCTCTCTCCAATTTCCGAGAAATCATCAGTGTCCCCTGTGGCGCCCAAATCTGATTGCTCAGAAGGAATGCGAGCTCTTGAAGGCCCACTAGATTGAGCCCCAGAGGATTCCAAAGGAATTTGACTGCCATCCCATCTAAAAGCAGCTTGACCTGGCTTGGTTGGGTTCTTTAAGGGCTGATAGAGTTGAGGTGCTTGGCCATCCTGTCCAGGTGCTGATGGTTTTTGAGCTCCCGAGGATGTAGTTTGTGCTGGGTCTTCTGGATCGCTCTCAGACTCGGAGGATGAGGATGATGAGAACACGGTGCTTGTTCGATCATTGGGATTGATTCGGGAGTATTCTTTGCCCTCTCGGGTGGCAGTGGTTTGCTTCACTACACTAAGTAGATCATTGAGAGACGATGAGCTGGATAACAATGATTGGCGGGAGTTCACCTTGGCTTGTTGAGTATCTTTGGTGTCTTGAGACGAAGTTCGTTTGGGTGGCAGAGGGCGATCTTTTTTGCTCTTGTTGGAGTCACTGTTATTGCCCATGTTCACGCCTGAGTCCGGTGTGATATCCTTACTCAGATAGGTCGAGTTATTGCCGTGAAGCTTGAGCATTGCCGAGTATTCCAATGGACTTACAAGCTGGAGTTTTTGCCCATCCGTCTGATTGATTCCAGGGAGTTGCTGGCTTCGACGTCGACGCCGAGGTTCCGTGCCAAAGATACTGGATACCTCCGACTCATTGTCGGCCAGGCCCTCTGAGTAGCCCTGAGTCGCTTGACTCGTGAAATGGTCGAAGGCGCTATTGACGTCTGAGTCCTCCTCATCGGTCAGATAATCAGGCTGGAGATGGTTAGAAAGACGTGGTGGTGCTCCCTGATGATGCTGATGAATCGGACTGGCTGAGGAGTCCTCATGATCGGTCAGAATAGGCGACAGCATGGATTGGGGATCAACAGATAGACCCCGGTTCAGGCCCAAGTAATTGAGTCTTTGAGGAGGAGTGGGTCCAATTAGAGTAGACCCTTGGCGCAACCCAACCACTGGCGAGTTGCGTTTAAAGCCGTCTGTGTTGTAGAACTGCTGGTGTGGTTGGGAGAGTCTGCCCCCAACTCGATCGTCAAATGCATATTCAGGGGACTCGCCCAAACGTAACCTGGGTGGATGTCCCTGTTCCATACGGAGATGAGCTGCCATGGCTTGGGCGTGTCTTACAGTGGGCGGAGTATCATACAACGGGTTGTGGCGCCTGGGCATTTCCTCCTGTCGCTGAGCATGTTGCCACCGGGAATATGATATGGGAGTCATTGAGCCAGCAGCTTGATGCGGATGGACCTGGGGCTGTTGCCGGTACATGAGTTGTGGGTGTCCCCTCACTGGTGGAGGTGGTCCACTCCGGTTGTAGTAACCTCCAAGGCTGCGACTCCGTTGGAACTGTCCCTCATTGGAAGGTGCTTCTGCAGCATTGTTCTGAACGAGATTCTGCCGACTGGACGGTCGTGAGGACACATTCTGCCGACTGGTTGGACGTCCTGGCCGTGTGTGTGTGGCTCGTTCCTGAAGTTCCAGTTGTTGGCGTTGACTAGGAAGCAGAGGCCTTGGCTTTTGGTTGACTTGCTTCTTCTGGTTCCTGGTGCTGCCATAGTAATAGTAGGGGTTTTCCAACTTCTCTTTTTTGGCACTGTCAGCGGGAGAGTTTGCCGAAGGGCCCAGTTTCCCACCCAATGTACTGGTGATGAAGCCTTGGGCATTCACGGGGGGAGCTTTGCCCATCTTTCCATTGGTCTGGCCGTACATCCGCATGTCAAAGCTTTGGGTGGCCGAAATGGAAGAACATCGCGAAGGAGGCCGGTAGATTTGGGAGCGTCCATAAACCGAGCTCATGTCGTCTTCGGAGTAAATTGCCTGGGATGGAGTGCCTTTCATGGTCTCCTTGGGCGGAAACTTCATGCCTGGCGGCGGTTCGTACATTTGGGCCAGTTCTGGGTCAATGTCCTCGCCGTTTTCTGATGGCCCCAGCGAGTCTATGGACTTGTAAATTGGAGACTGTCGATTTTGTTCCGAGAGCATAGCCGACCCTCCTGGTCCATGTCTTTGACTTTGCCTCATTTTCACGTTGCCAAACGTGGTTTCAGGCTGGGAAGCCGGAGAGAGCTTGTCCATGGGACCCTTGCCGACCTCCAAACCGGGAATCCGATCCATCAAAAGGACCTGTAAATAGGTAATCCAAGCGTTAGTGATGTGTTCGGTGTGAACAGCAAGGAAACACCTACCGAATCATCGAAACTTTGGGATGCCCGTAATTTGTCCCGGGCGTCAAGATTCCTCGAAACTGGCCGTGATTCTCGGAGATTCGTTGCTTCCACTAAATTGCTCGTGGATTGCCTTAGGACATCATCTTGTGGAAGATTGGGATCATCGCCCATTCGAAACCTTCAAATCAAATATTTTCGTCGAATAAGACGGGATTTTCCCACGAAAAAAAAACCACAATCACTCACCGAACAAATCCGGAATCGTTAAATAACATGGACGAGGGTCGACTTGGATTCTTGAGATTCGAGTAAAGTGCCGTGTCCACCGTGGCTCGACTTGAGGTTCCACTATTGGATGGATGTAATCCCGATCCTCGAGCAATATCCTGATAGTTGCCAGAAGTCCTCAAAGTGGAATTGGGGTTGGAGTTTGAAGAACTGGAAGGGGCTCGTTTCTGATTCATGATGGGTCCCATGAGTCCCATCGTGGATTGTGGGCTATGTCCAGAGGGCAACGCAGTCAGAGCTAGGTTGCTGTTGGTCAGATTCTCTGAAATATTCAACACTATGAGAAACGGTTTCATTATGAAGGCAGGGGGCAAGTCTTCTTTTCTCACCCATTGGTAAAAGGGTTCCATCTGCTTCGGGATATCCGGTCATCCGACCCAAGGAGAGTCTCCCATTGGGCCCCAAGGTTCCATACGGGTTATCCATCATGATACCGGGTCCTTGAGGTCCACCACCTCCATTCATCATTTGGCGAACACTCTGATTATTGGTGCAGATCTCGGAGTAAATCTCGTCCTCGAACTCTCGAGGAGGATTGTGACCTCGACAACAAAGTAAAAACTTGGAAGGTGGACTCGGCGAAGAATTGGGAGGCTCACTTCTAAGTGGAGTTGTGGTTATTACCGCTAATAATGTACAGATGGTCACCTCCAAGATCCTCATGGCCACCTATTGAAGACGGTACAAGAGTGGGATTTAGACTATCAAGTTTCACGCAAATTACAAGCGTCCTCCCAATTTGTCAAGGACGGGATATCAAAAGCTCAACATTGTCACGACTAAATTTGCAAATTTATGAGCATCATTAGACTTCAATTAAACTTATAATCTTGATCAAATGCGACACTTTACCTGATAACCGAACCACGCCCATTCGTTTTGACGAGGAGACATGTCCACCTTTTGTAGGCCGAGCATCTTGATCATGCCGAACAATTGGACACCACCCATTAAACTGGATATGATGGCCACGCCCAAAGTGAGGTGGATGGCTCGAGCTAGAGGCGGACTCGCGGATTGGTGCAAATATTGGGGCTCCATTCGCGGATCCACCACGCCATTGCTGTAGCCTCCTTCCAGCATCAATTTGGGATACATGCCTGTCCGCATCATTTCACTTCCTCCCGGTCTCAAAGCGATTCTGGATTTTAAAAAATACCTTATCTTGGTCAGAAATCATGGGTAGACTGAGGGTTAACAGCTCTCCTCTTGGGAACTTCAAGATTGCCTTTTTTCTAGAAATTTGATTGAGCCAACAATGTAATCCTGTGGTTAATGGGTTTTTGGAAAATGAAAGAGCCCAAACATTTTTGATCCATAAAACGACATTTGGTATTTAGCGACTTGATACTTGAATAACGTTATTACTGACGAATATGGATTTGACTCTTATCTTAGACAAAAGCTCCCATATTCATATATCAACTAACTGACGCCAAATACTCAGTGTCTACTTAAGCCATCATTAAATATAATTGCAGTCTAAAGACAAATGTGAAAAAGCCAAAGTAAAATCAAAAATAGTGTTCCATGTACATTTTTAACAAAACAAATATATGTGGCCATTACGGGCTAAACAAAAAGTGTTCATGTGATTTTTTTAAATCTTGCGGTAGCTCACTTTTTCATGGGCGAAAAGATGTAAAAGTATCCAGCAGAGAGCAACAAACTCCAAACGATGAAGAAGCCTTGAGCAATGAGGATCGAGTATCTGACTTGAACAAAGAATCCGATGGTCACATCCAACGCAATCGTGATCAGGAAGTGCACACCGCAAAAGATCCCCAAAGAACGGGGCTTTTGAAACGATGGAGACACAAGCTCAACCTGGAAGAAAAAAATATTCTTATAATATTGAAAAGGTCTGGCCAAGAGAACTGGATTCATTTTTCAAGACAGGAGAGACACACAAAGCTTCAAATGGTACTTAAATAATGTTCTAGTACAATCATAACGTATCCTGATTTAAGAATATCCATAAATTTAAGAATAAAGTGGATGTTGCCAAAGAATATTGTTTGGTCGGTTCTGATGTAATACCAACTGAATAAAACAAGAGTTCGGTATAGTCAGGAAAACGATCATGTTGTCCAAGAATGACGAGGTACAGGTAAAGAGGTACCTATTATGAAAGAAAAATAGGTGTATCAAGATTCTTTCAAGTTACGTGTACCAATTAATTCTCTTGTCTCGTTTCACCACAATTTACCATTTAAGTTCACTATCAACTTGATATCAACCCTGAAAGTGACCCCAAAATAGAATAAATATATTGATGAAACTACAACTTCATCCGAACTAATATAAGTCGTTGTAACTAATCAACACTCGAAGAATTTATGCAACTTTTTAAGAGTGTCTTTTGATATTTGAATGCTTTGGTGGCTCCCTGATATATAATTTGAACACAGAAAGGTCTCTCGAATTGTCTGATCTCCAGTTTTGACGGTATTTTATCGTCTCTTCTTACCTGAGTAGCTCGAAGAAGGGCCAGAAAAAGGACAGCAAAGGCCGTGGTGATGCACGGATAGCCCAGGTCCAATAACAAATAGCCCACCATCCTGGGCCAGGTCTGACCCAAGTTGTACGGGTCATGGAACAGAAAGATGGGTCGGAGCACTCCAATCACCATGATGCTGACATTGAGCGCGATGAAGTAACCGCGCGAAAACAGGCGCGAGAACGTGTGCAACCGCAGGATGTTCACGAAACAATACACTGACAACAGCACAAACAACGTGCCACTAAAATAGATGTGAGCCTCCCAAGCAATGGCCCAGAACGAGCGCTCTACTGGCTGTACCGGCGCCGGTGAGCGCGCCGGCGCGCGCGTCGCCGACACAACTGGCGGACTCACGCGCTCTACCGGCGCCGGCGGCGTTGCAGGCGCGCTCGTAGGTCGCGCACTCACTAGCCTTGACTTGGGCGTTGTTGTAGTAGTGGAGCTTGTGAGTGGCGAGGGCGCGCGATCTCGCAGAATGTCGTCAATGGAAGTGGGCGAATCGCCATTAATGGTGTGCGCGGGCAGGCCCAAAATAGAGGCATGAATGCGAGAGCGATCCTGATTCTGGAGATTAAGCACAGCTTCCAGGTCATCGGGTAGCTTGACCAGAACATCGCGTGACGGGCCCTCTTCTTCGGCCAGCTCAGCCGATGGTTGACCTGAGCGCGGAGAATTGATACTGAACGAAGAGGGCGCGTTTTGACCGAGCACACTGAATGTCACGCCCAATAAGAGCACGGGCAGAGGCACGCCCACCATGTCGACGGGTTAGAGAGCGCGACAGAAGTTCATGGCGGGGAGGAAATGGGCAATGGCTCCGGTCAATCAATGCACAAACATCAATGGACAGACACTAACCAAACAAACACGGGAACAAACAATCAGAAAGGGATCTATATATGTGTGTATGTGTGTGTATTTATACACAGTGAGAGACACATAGAGCACTGGTGCTCGGGTTCAGGTTTGCCGTTTTGGGTTTGCGCTCTTCTTGTTGACGAGGCAGGCCTTTTCTTCAATAGATGCTTCAAAATATCCAAAGGTGATCCTAAAATTTGGTTTCTATGGAAGGCCCAAGTTGACCAGGGGCAAACTGTTATTCCAAAACATTTCAAGTCACCGTCAACAACTAAAAAATGTAAACATCACAATAGATAAAAAAATCATGAATAAATCTAGGAAACATGTTTTGGTGTAAAAATCACAAGAGGTTTGGGTATATTCATGATTTCTTTAGCGTTTATCTATTATTATTGGTGCAAAGTGAGGAGATTTTTTAAACCCTAGCTGTGTCAGCCACTTACAAGAGTGCTTTAAAGCCGTGAAAACTGTTTTGCCTTGACGATGTGGGAATTCGGATGTCAAAAATCATGCTTAAGCTCATTACTAAAAGATTCAAATTTCCAAATATGGCAAGTTTTGTTTTGAGTTGAAAGATCTGTTTCCAATAACAACCGTAGACAGCCGTCTAAGTCATTGCTCATGCCCAATTTTCTTTTTAGACAGTTCTGACCAAACCATCGTCGGACAAAGAGCGTGAACTTGGCAACACTCCATGTGAGTCAGTTAGGGAAACTTGAGTTCATTTCCTCTGTGTTTCTGTTGAACAGTGTTGAACCCTCTCGGTAAGAGCACTCCAACCAACGCGGGACAAGAATCACTCACACACTCTATCTACTTAGAGAAGACAGGCCAAAGAGACCAGCTTCATCTCCCTCTCTCAAGTTATCTTTCCAGCTGGTCTAAACCGTCTAAACCCGCTGTTTCTGTACTGTCTCGGCCCATAAAGATCCATTCTTGGGCACCCTTAACCCTGGCTCATTTAGCTTGAGGCAGAATAGGCTAAGGCAGTTGATAGGTTAGGGTGACTTGGCTAATATTTCAAATACTGTCAAACTTTGCCAAATAAGTTTCACAACACATGAGCTTACTAATAATTGGTGTTTTCGATGACATTACTCTTTGAATGAGATAACAGGACAACGCAAGCTTTTGAGTCTTACTGTAGAAAAGTGGAAGAAATTGTATTCATGACGGAGCCAATTCAAGTCAAACCCAAATGCATCTTTTGCCGAATTGGTCAAGGAGTTCCCTTGGGTGAGTGTTGCAACAAAACGGAAAGTTAACAGATCTATTTATATAGTCTTCCAATTTCAGAAGGTTCCTCTGAAGCTACTGAATTATTGTATGAAGATGAGACCTTTGCAGCCTTCAGAGATCATCGTCCTGCCGGAGAGCATCACTATTTAATCATTCCTAAACGGCATATTCGTGCATTTAACAATCTTGAACACGAGGACACTCCCATGATCAAAGACATGGCGGAGGTGGCAAAAAAGGTTGGCAAACCCCCGACCTGAATTCGAAATTATATCTTTTATTTTTAAGATCTTATTTCAGCTGTTAACCGAAAGGATTGGCCGAGATGTGGACGACGCTCTCTTGGGTTTCCATTGGCCGTTTTATACGGTGGGCCACCTTCATCTTCACGCTATTTGGCCGCCCAATCAAATGAGTCTGCTAAAAAAGTTTGAATTTTCCCGCCTTCTGTTCGGCTCCGTTTCCGAAGCGCTTCACACTTTGGAAAAAAGGAAGAAAAAAACTTGAGCGCCAAAGCCTAGGTGTGATTTTTCTAGTCTGACATGAATCAAATTCAAATTGTGAATATATATTTTTTAACATCCTGAGCATGTTATCATAGTTTCGCCTTGATACCAAACTTTTCATACATGCCATACAAAACCTTGTGCACGTCCTCATAATGAGGATGGAGATCTTTCTTAACGCGGTCCATGTACTCTCCCAATTTCGGCCATTTCTGGCGGACGTCGTACCTAGATCAAATTTACATCCAACATGAAAGCGTTATGTTTTTCATGAGGAAGGTACTAATTACCCGGCGACCAAAGGCTGTTCCATTTCACAACACAACATGATATCCGCCACGGACACGGCATCCCCAACCAAATATTTCTTTTTTCCATCCTCCAACCAAATGTTTTGGACTTTGGCCAAGGCGTCCTCCATGGTTTTTAGCCGAGCCTCCACTTTACCCTCATCGGCGGGGGATTGTTTGAGCATAGGCATCAACCATTTGGTCTATGAAAGAACCAGATTTATTCACTTTTGAGTCTTAGAGAAGGGTGATTACAAACGCACCCGAAAATACATGGCACACCCAGCTCTAGTATTGAGGTGTTGCCAATGTAAGTATTCGTCAATTCTGGCCTGACCCTCGGGATCCCGAGGATACCAATGATCCGGGACATCTTTTCGGGTGGTGGTCAAATACCGCAAGATGGCCGATGAGTCCTTGACAACGAATCCGTCATCATTGATGATGGGGACCTAGAGACGATAGAGTTAGAGACCTAGTTATCTTTCAGATGTTTTTAATGTCTTAAGATGATTTACGGTTTTGAGCGGGTTCAAAGCTTGGAATTCCGGACCATGGTGTTCCATTTTGGCCACACGGATTGCTTTGAATTCGTGAGGGATTTGGGCAGCCCGACAAAAGATTAAGACCGCCCTTGAAGGTTGGGACATCACGTCCAATAAAACCTGTAGTTTGCATCGAGAAAACTAGTAGGTTTATCTTCATATTTCATTGTCTCCCAAAAAGGGTCTTACCTTCAAAGTCATGGTCAATGATCAAGTGATGTTATCAATTCTTCAGTAATCTCAATCGAGATATAAAGTCTTCATACAATCTTCATCGAACTTAAGCACACAGGTCATGTGTATCATTTTCAGAGAGACGACAAGAGTGACCAAAGGTGAGAGTGACCTTTATTAATTTGTAATTTTAGTGCTTTTAATTATTGGGTGCGTTAGTTTGTGGATGTAGGCCTAAAGCTTTTTAAAATATATAAAAAGGAGGAAGCAGTATTTTGAATTAACAATCAAAATTTCTTGCCCTCTCAGGGATTCTAAAAGAACTCGGCGAAAGTAACGTTCAGGATGTCAGTAATTTTCAAATGAGGAATTTGTGGAAATTTCAGCAGATTTAGGATGTTTTTGGAAAAATTTCCACAACAGCAAAAATAGGAATGTCATTCTATGTTTTTTCAAGTAATATAAATACGCAAATATAAAACAACTGAGGAGTTATTTTTGTTTGGACTTCCGTGAAATGTCAATTGGCCACGATAGTGAGAAAAATGCCGTGTTTGTCTTTAATCTGTCAAAGCTGGTATTTATCCATACAGATTCACAAGTTCCATATATGCATTAAAACAGCAAGACGTGAGAGGTGTTTGTGTCAAAAATCTTGAGAGCCCTTTCAAAAAACGGTAAATTTTGTAATGCTCACTTTGTATCTTAGGAAAATGGAAGGATTACTCTCGATTGGAGACTTTTAAAAATCTCCGTTTAGAAGCTTATGATGTCATTCTTGCCTCAATCCGTTAGAAAGTTGAGGAAACTCTTTATTCATGTGTTAATCATGAAAATGACGAGCTACTGCTTGTCACCTTTAAATTGTAGTTTTCAACTACTACAATCACTCCATATATTGCGCCAACAAATTTTAAAAAGACTTTAAGAGCAAAATAGTAAAGTTTTTTGTTTTGCATTTTGATTTTGTTAAGTAGTAAGTTTGATGATTTTTTAAGTAACTTAATCAATAATTTATGTTTGTTCTGCAACTAGTCTCTTCAGAAAATAGAAGTAGGAATGAAAGCAATCTAATCAATCGTGCTTGTTGCTAGTTTGATGATGAGACAAAGTTTATCAACAATTTTTCTCCACATTTGTTTGAAATCGCTTGTAGGTGGCAGCGAAAAAAGGGAAGAATTTGTGAAAATTTGCTCTGCAAATTTGAGGACAAAAATATTTGAACATTTTACTGTCCAAAATTTGATGAAGTATTCAGTCCCAAAATTCCGTTGTTTCTGGTGGTGATGGACCGCAAGTGCTTTGGCCCAAAATTTCGGTTTCGGTTACGCCTTCCGAAACCGAAAGCAGACGCACACTATAAACAATGGAGTTTGCCTAAAATATCGAAGATTGTTTCTGCTCCAAAAAACTTCCAAGACTTCAGTTTTCGAATTTTTATAATTTACGATTTGCCAACATCGAACACATGATGAGTAATTTCAATTTTTAAAGTAAATTTTGTATATGTAATTTTATTGTCAGCTTCTTTCGGTTTCGGTTGAACTCTCTTTCGGCCGAACTTTCGGTTTCGGTTAAGAGCCCTTTTGGTCTGGTAAGTAAAGGGGAGCTTGGTGAAGCATACTACATACATTTAAGCATTGTCTTGCCACAACGTAACTTAGAACGGTATGAGTAGGGACAGGAACTCTAGACGATTTTTTTCGCTTTCTCGCCTTTTGTACTTTAATTCGTTGCGATAACTTGATTCGTCTAGTTTGTTTTTATTCGTCTTTTTTCGTCTAATCAGGCAATTTTTCTCGTATCTTTTTGTCCTTTTGGCCAAAATTAGGACTTATCTTAGATTTTCAGCTCTATTAGAGTTCTCTCTAATATCTAATATGTTTATTGTTTTACATTGTCAAAGAAAAATTTAAACTTCATAACTATTCAGCGCCAAAACTTGGGACAAATAACAAATTAATTGGAAGTTGCGTTTTTGCACAAATGAACTACATGAATCCACATTAATAAATCAACGAGTAGACTTGCCTGACAAATACAGGTTGCTCAAGTGAGGGTTTTAAATTGTACCACTGGCGGTAAAACGGCCGTTGGCTGAGTTTAGGTTCATGGCCCATTTTGGCAAATTCAGCTCAGTTTATGAGGTAAAAGATGAGATATATAAAATCATACATGCCTAGAAAGAAGCATCAAAAACTTTCATTTCTCTTCATGGGAAACATTTTGTTTTAAATTGGGGAGCAAATTTGCACCTTGATTTTTTGGGGATCAGTTTTATTTTTGTTGTTGCAGAAGTTTTGCTTAATTGCTTTTCAGTCCATCACCCTGAAAGTGAATTTTGCAGATTTTTGACTCCAGCCAAGGTATCTTAATTGAAATATCGATTGCTTTCAAGAATCTAGACTCTTTGAATAGACGGTAGAATAGAATGACTTGGATATGCCAATGGGTCGAGCAACTCAGCTCAGACCAACTGCTTTGTTTTTGTGTTAGCAGTATGGTTTAAAACACTCACTTGAGCAACCTATGTGCATGTCTCATTGTTACGCAGCTACTTACAGCCTTTTACGAAAATTGTGTCCTAATCATACTTTGAACCTAAATATTATTACAATGCATGGCTAGATTAGCACGATCAAATATTTAGTGTGCCCCTACTAGCTTTCAGAATGTTTTTGGATTAGTTTAGGATGTAAGTTAACGACAAATAAATAATGCATCATTACTTGAACAGCAAGAGCTACTTTGACTTCTGATGTTTTCTTCATGCATGATCTTTAAACATAGAAACACAATGAATGGAGCGAGTCAAATTTTACCCGGTCCTTGAGAAAGAGTGAAAGGGTTGAGTGGTTTGGAAATACCCTCAGCTAGAAACAATTGAAATTTTGGTGTCCACTACGATTCAAGAGCTCACAGAATTTCGACGATTCGACACTTTAGGCAAAGAAACTAAATTTAAAATAATGTGGCCTAACTTTGAGTTGACAACGCTTTCCAATTTGGTCGAGAGCATACCAGATATCATATCTAGCGCTAAAGAGACTTGGGGGTAGATTGAACGGATGTTTAGTCACTCAAATAAATTCTTACATCACGAAATTACTTTAGTTTAAAACTACGACAAAATAGTCATGTCGGTGTAGTCATTGAACTTATTTTAGTGTAAAGTTGAATTCTTGTAAAAATAGCTCGTCGAAATATACAAGGTTGTTTTGAATTAGGCCCCCAAATAACTTTGATTGTAAATTGTGACAAAATGAGAGGATGGAGTAAACTCGAGGTTTAAATAACTTAAAAAGTACAGGTGGGGTGAAACCTAACACTTTGTTTTCGTCGTCTAATGCATTACAGCAATTTTGTTTTGATTAACTGGCGCTCAAAGTAAAGATGTTTTTCGAGAATAGACGTGCAAACCTTGGGTAGTGGAGCTGTGCTTGAAAGCAAAATCCTAGTTTTATAACGAGTCATAGTATTTCTAAGATACTTTTCCTAAGTATACTTAAAATTGCTTGCTTCAGTTGGTATTAGTACATTTTAATTAAAAATATAATATGTCAGGAATGATTCTTGATTTGGTATGGGACTCTAATTCGTGACAACCCTGTAGATCAAATCAATTATAGTTTCGTAAAACCTTTGTATCAGTTTTGTATTAAATATCAGATATTTTCAGGTCCAAACTGTTTATGCCATTTCATCACTTCTCTTCCAGGGAATCCCAATAATGACTCAGGTCGTGGTAAGTTTAATTAAAGGGATGTTCTCTACTCCTGAGTGACCACGGTGTTTTTAATGTAGAACATTTTTTTAATTTCAAAGAATTTTGAGACCAATTTTGAAGTTCAAAAGTACTAAAAACACTGATGCATATTCAATTGAATTCTGTTAATTAGTTCACGTGCAACAAGAAAATAGGGTCACTTAAACCTATAAAAAAGCAGAATTTAGGTATTTTAGCCCAATTCGTAAGTAGTTTGTGTGTGTGTTATGTGTTCCCCGTCCAATTCCACAAACACTTCGATTACTTCTTTTGAGTGTGTCAATCGAAATAAAACGTAAATATTTAGTCTATGAAATAGATTTCAACAACCTTTGAAAACAAAACCGATGACCTTTCTAGAACTGATTATCAAGTAAAGAAATTGCTCAAACATTTGCTAATAAGCGTATTTTCAGTAACAAAACATTCCGGCAATGGTTGTTAACTTCAGTGTTTTTTTATTATTTAAAAATGACTTCCTCACCCTTAAAAAACACCGTGTGACCATTAAACTCAATATTCACACCAGGACAAAGAGATCTTCGCTGATCGAGTGGAACTGGACTCCGTTTACGATACTTTGCACCCAGAAAAAGGACTTCTAGAGAGCGAGGTTGGAATTGATTACGACGTTTTTTCATTTGGACGGAATACCAGCCGAACCGAACATGAAGATGCTATTCAAGTCTTGTGGGGCGAAAAGACCTCGGGAAGCCAGACTCGGGTTTATAATGCGTCGAAATTTCGCCTTCAAGGTCTGGGAGTTGACCCGGAGTTGAATCGGTTCGTTTTGAGAGTGGGCTTGACAGATTATCGGGACCTTTTGGGAACACACTATTCAAAACATACGAAACAAATGGTTCAAGATGGAGTAAAAGATAGTGATGGAAAAGGTAAGTGCAAAGTATTCTTTAAAGGAGTTGTTTTTTTAAGAAAATGATGTTTCGTAAATAAGTATGCCATTGAAAAGTAATGAAGAAACCTATGGGAAAGATGTGCCAACTGGGTACTTGAGCTTCACATGTGTGCCTTTGTCACCACCATGAAACTCACGAAATTAAAGCTAAAATGGAATTCGATTTCGCAAATTATGTTTTAAAAAACCAAGCCAATAAGAATTGGTTCGATTATTAAATCGCAAATTAAGAATTATCCAAGTCTTTGCGTATCCATTTTTCCTTGTGTACATCTTGGTTTGCTGTGCTGATGTGACTTGGTACTTGGGCAAGCCATTTTTACTACTGATGTGTTTCGAGTTGGATTTTGGTCGAGTTTTGCCACTTTGGATTTTAAGGTCAAAAAGTTGACCCACAACTAATCTTCTCAACTAGAGATGCCATAAAATATGGCAGTACTGCCAACTCGAAATCCAAAAATATAACTACTGATGGAACTCGAAATCGAACTAGTTCGAGTGTTGCCAAATTGGTCCCTGTTTAGGTCTTTTTAAAAACGTTCAATACAACCAGCCCTAATCAACAATGATAAACTTCCGAGTAAAAAATGGCAGCACTCCCGGTTCGAAACACATCACTAATTTTTACGTGAGGTCGTAAGCTGGCGTCGCCAATTAGCCTTTGTGAGATCGTCTTCCCCTCTGTCGACTAATGTTCATTAACCGGTTTTTTATTAAGAACACCAAAAGCTTTTGCTTTTGTGACTTTGGGCCAAGGTTGCAAACCAAACTCAAAATTGTGTTTGCTTTTATACATGAGTAAAGGACGAATTCTCCATTATGTGACCCTGCCTTGCAACCTCACGTGAAAGAACTTGCCCAAGCCTAGATTTCACATCACTAGTTTGTTTAGCTTTATCAAAACTCACGTGTATCCTAGAGGGCTAACAGAGAAATGTCACTCCAGTACAGTCAGTGGAGATTTGTTTTGAACACACTTCATTGATCCGGCAGCAAGGGTGTCATGTGACTTGATTCATCATACCTGCTCCTGATACATTCATCATTGCTCTTGTTTGACCAAAGCAGTTGTATTAGCAAATTTGCCACTGACTCCCTAAAAAAGTTTAGATTGTGAATCACATAACTTAGCGTGTTCAACGTCAAATCCCATTGCATACACAGTGCAGGATTGGTGACTCAACAAATATTTTCAGGGTGTAATTTCTTTGTTAGCCCTCTAGTGTATCCCACTGTTCCTAATGTGAAGTTGTTGCTTCTTTCCCAAGAGCTTCTTCAGTGGTTAATAGTTCAACAGACAACTTACTCTGTGAAGGGAAAGTTCTTGGCACAATTATCATGGCTACCCAATACATCTGTTTAATGGTTAATTTATTGTTCTTGCTTTAACTTAGTCACGAGAGTTGTCAAAGAGGATGGATTAAAGAACGATTAATGAACTTTTGTTTTTATAATGTAGACTTCTTTTACGGGTATAGTGAAAGGTGGAAATTACGTATTGGCTCAAAACTTTGTTTTACATTGTGAGGACACTTTTATGAGTAAACACTGGCTCTCAAATATGACCAAAAAATGTCCAATCTGCTTCAAAAAGGTGATTAAAGGACAACTCCGATGGAAAAAGTATGATCAGATGGCAACAAATTCAAAAAGCCTTACTTTTTAAATTCCGATAAACTTTTCCATTGTTTTGTCTCTATGCTGTGATGACATTTGAAGGTGTAATTTATGAAAGCTTAAAAAACATTCACTAATCTTCATTTTTCAACCCTAATATAAAGTTGATTCAAAAGCTCAAAAGACTTTTGATATATTTATGATTTTTCTTCAAATTTTTGATGATAATAATGTTTATTGGGACAATTTATGTCATATTTAGATCCGTTTATGTTTATGAGCAACGGCATCGGTGTGGGCGCCATCACGCTAACCAAAGATCATTTTGTGGTTTTGGTAAAACGTGCAGGATGGACTGGAGAAGGAGCTCATAAGATTGATCGACCCGGGGGACATCCAGAACCGGATTTGGTGTGGAAAGTAAGTCTATCTATGTACTTTCTAATGAACAATAGCTTTCTCCAATTGATATTGATGGAGCCTAGACTGATTTTGTTTACTTACTGTTTAAGGTGGGTTCTTATGTTTATGTCTAGCTTGCCATGTCAAAGGTCGAAGTTATTGCTTTATAAGACTCGGAAAAGTGATGTTAAAAAACGAGAACACTGATTGCTTCTTACAATAGAATCTCAAGAATATTGAGTTGTCCAAGCTCAGGTTTATTGACTTCAAAAATAAAATTGCGCTAACATAACATTCTTGAGCTTATTCTTCAGTTAGAATCATTAATGATCTCTTCAATAAGCGATCATAAACAGGACAAAAAGTAATGCATGTGACAAAAGAAACAACAGCTTAACGTCAGTGCTGCTTGAGGGTGAATCAGCAAACACCACAATGGCATCATCATGTTCAAAGGTAAATTGGTCTTCATTTCCACCCACTCTCAATGCGCTTGATTTGCTGTCTTGCGTCTGAAAATGAGTGCAACAGTCTGTCTGAAGTGTTTTTCTTAGGTTATATAAAACCTTCCTACCAATGCTTCTGTTCTTCGAGGTTCTGTGTTTTGAAAGCAATTGTTCCGACGACCCTCTAACAATTGACCCAATGTCCGCAAAATGCTTCTTTGGCTGCATTGCGAAAACTTGTCGTTATTAGGTTGTCGTTTTGAGGCAATACTCGGGTACATGAGGTAGTTTCCGAAATACGAGCTTCCCAAACAAGACCTTTGAGAATCGTGAAAGGCACCCATGTTGTGTCCAACCTCATGTGCAAAGGTTAGCTCGCTTGTCGAAGTCACCGTTTTATGGTTCATGATGAAAAATCCAGTGTTGGACCTGAAAAGGAAAATCTTGAACAGCAATGGACAACATTCTAGTAAAATTTTAACACTTTTAGGTGTAAATTTTTGATGATGCTTACCTGACATCTTGTGTCAGTCATGCACAAAAATGGAATGAATGGCTTAGACTGATTTTGAATGACTCTCACCTTGCTTCAAGAAGATGAATCACCGTCCATCAAGTTGAAATTGTAGATGTCAGCTTCAACATATTGTAATTTTTGAGAAATTTCTGGTTATTTTAACTATAAAAAGCCAAGAAAAAACTGATGTAATTGATTCTGGTTTTCAACCCGGTCAATCATTTTTGAGCGCGCTTCACTTTTCCCAAAAACTTACATTTACTTGTTGAGGCTTTAGACCCCGGATGGCCTAAAGATAGATCAAATGTTATACATTTTTTTGACTCATTGGCCTTGATAGAAACTTAACAAATTTGACTAAGTGATTGTAATTAGTACCAAGAAGTTGTCATATGACCCAATTTGTAACATCATATCAATAGTCGCACATTCCATTGATTGACGATGATGAATGCTTGAATTTTATGTTTCCCTACTTTATCCAAACTTCAAAAAGCTGATTGCTATATTTGTGTAGTCTCGAGAGTCCACACTTAATTGTCTAAATTATTTTTGCTTCAATTACTCACCTGTCAGTACACACTCCATTCACAAAGGCCACCCCCAAAGTGCCTTCGAATTCCCGATTTGTTACCAAATAGGATAAACAATAGGAATCTTTGCCAAAGTAGTTGAAACTCAAGTCTGAGTGCTCGTTGAGGAATTCATTGTAAGAGTTGAACCACTTTTTGCAGTACACATTGTGGTTCCTTTCGCAATAGTTGTTGTAAGCAAATCGAATGTCAGAGGCCACGAATTCCACAGCAGGTCGACCATCCCGTGTAAAAGACGATTTGAAAATTCGATTTAATGTTCGGACATGCTGATAGATGAAGCTCTTGATCTGAAACGGATGGTTTTGAAACTATTAACTTCTCTCAGAATTCAAAGAGTAAACCGCCCCTTTTACAATCAATTAATCAAAGATCAATAATTTACTCAAGAAGTTACCCAATTTTCAGCTCTATTAAGTAGCCAATGCATGGGCCATCATCCGTTTTCGCAACAATGGACCTTAAATTAAACGAGTCGGCGAGTTTTCTCGTTACATAGAAAAACTGATGGAGCTGAAAATTGAAATTCTCTGAACATCAAACTTCACAACATCAATCCATGTTTCTAAAAAAAGTACTTTGTGAACTTCCCGACATGCCCCAAAAAAGGTTCTGGTTTAAACTGTTTGTCTTATTGGAGTCTGAATCTTAGTGGAAATTGACAAGATTTCTTGGATTGTAGAACAAGTTTGAGTTTCTCCAGTTAATTTTACACGTAGTTACCCATCAGGTCATTGAATAGGCCTAGAAAAAGCTACATTTTTCACTGAAATTCAGGAATGTGTCCATTTTGATCAAAACACTTCATAAAGTTAGAAGCCATCGGCAAATCTGTACTAAAGTAATGTTTCAAAAAATGCCCAAGCTCTTCCTTTTTTAACTACATTTTCCCACATGTTTAGAAAAATAATCTCTAAACATTTGAAGTGCTTGGTTATAAACATAATTTCGTGGATAATATATACATAATTTCCCTCTTTGTTGCGAGATTGTGAAATTGTATACCAGACCTTTGCTTTTTGTTGTTCAAACTCGTTCCAAACGCCATTGTCCACGATAAATTGCATATGGCATTTGTTGTATTCGGGTCCTTTCAAATTAGAGAACTGAGGCTCAATCAAGGTGACATTAGCCTCGGGTAAGGTTTGCTCCATTTCAAAGTGGGGACCATGTTCCAGTTTAGGCACGACATCGGAATCTTCGTACAAAATGGACAACACTTGCCCGGAATGTTTCAAGTATTTGTCTGCATCCTCAAGGTAGAATGTGGTATCAGCAAACGCAATTTCCCCTGAGAACAACCTCGTTTGGACATTGAAAGACCCATAAGCAATTCCTAGAACGAATAAAAGGAGGCAATTTCATGCACCGAATTGAAAATATCATATTTGCATTGCGGAAAGTAAGAAAGAAAATGTACGCACTTTCTGTTCGAGGTTGCGAGACAAATTGAGAGAGGTTCCTTGCCATAATCACTGAAACGTAGTGCTATTTGTCCTTATAAAAATAATGAAGGAATTCGATTAAAGGTTGAAGTTTATCACGAGATGGAGGCTAAACTTGTGCAAAGTCTCCTTATTTTCGAATCATTCTTCTCTTCAAAGTATTTTTCAACATTGCGCCTCAGTTTTTTTCCATAGATAGGGCAGATTTCTTGTTGTTCTCTTCGGTCAAGAAGCAATGAATTCCTAGAGTGGGAGGCTCAAGATCATAATTATGATTTTTTTTTGTAGGATCAATTCAATTGCGTGTTTATGCAACCGAGACCTGGCTTGTATTTAGTAGACTGGGTATTTCAAATTTCAGCTCAATCGAATGCCGGAGCGAAGATTTATGCCTTCTCAAACTTTTGTATTGAAGAGAGCATAGAATGAATGAGTTCGCCCCTTTTTGCTATAGGGTAAAGTTTTTGTTTACCTTCTTCGTCGGAATTCAATTTTGCTGCCGTTCCATTGCACATAAAGATTTCACCCTTGGGGTCAACGTCGAAGAAACTTGGATCCTCAACCAGGTCAATGATCAAGCCAGGAGGAGTTTGTTGCAAAGCCAGATGGATCTTTCGTGTGTCATCTCGATATCGGAGGTCCATGTCGGATCTGGTTAGTGCGGTGTATTTGTGCAGCACATCTTTCAGGTCAAATCGAATTTCCCAAGATGAGGTCAAAGGGATGAGTCCTACGATGCAGAAAAGAAACCTGGCGCACATTTTGAGGCCGTTTGAATGAAAGGAAATGCTGTGAAGTCGAACAGGAGGTTTTAAGGGAAGACATTGCTCCTTTTTCGTGAACTTGATAAGGATGGAAATCTCCTTTTTTCTTTTGGCAAAGTAGGTCATCGAAAACACGTTCCAGGAAAAGCGAAGAATCCAAAGACACATATACATACAATTAGGGCTTTGACGTCATTTCTTAGAGGTCGTGTTCACTGACCAAATGGTTCGTTGGAACTGGTGGTAACAAATTTGACTTTCTACATCCTTTTCATATCTAGTGTACATGGGATAAAAGGTGTAATTTTAGCTAACAATTGAATCAAAGGAGACTCTTCTTCCTTAAGCGTTTTCCTCGGTTTTGATGCAAAGAAGAAAAGCATCCTTTTGATGATAGCAAGATTTTATATATTCATTGAAATTTTGATGGACAAGACATTCAGAGCAATGTGGGAAAAGTGTTTGATAGGTCATTTTAAAATCCCAAGGGTTTTGAGGATGAAAAGCGCCACCTAGTGTGTTCAGTTTAGAGATCTAAAGAGGACTGATATTGCTTGATTTGTGCTTTTTGTCCTTCCACAAATTACTAAAAAAATCCGCTCTTACGAGTAAGGCCCTAATAATGCATATACGCATCGTGAGGACCGTTGATTGTACAAATCTTGATTCACACAAAGGACGGATTTTCAAATTAATAGTCATTTTTTCAATCAAATGTTGTTTGGTTCAAAACGTTCTAGACGTGACAAATGTCAGAATTGAAAGTCAAGCCCGAATGAATCATTATTTTTCTTTCTGTCGTGTCCTTGACGCGTTTCATCTTGGTTTTGTCTCGCCCTTTTTCTTCCTTCAATTTTCTAGGCTGTCAATGGGCCTTCAAATACCCATTCATCACCTTCAGACCGTCCAGATTTGAGCTCCTACTCAAAATTGGATCCAACCTTGGTCTTGTCTGAGATTTTCGAATCCCCTCGCCACGAACTTCGGGACGAAATCAACATTCCCATTGAGTACCAATCGCCACCCGAACTTTTGGGTCGGATTTTGGCCACTCCAGCTGGAGGTCGAGTGGGTCTAGATTTCCTCATTCGTCTCCAATTGGACCAACAAGAAGTGGAAACAAGGTAGGAATAATCCTTTTGCGTCGGTCCTTGGGACATGGTTATGACGTCATGGCTTTCACGGACCTGGGAAAGGGCACTTATTGGATTGGGGAATGGTGGGGTGCGTAGCATAATATGCCAGACACAGACAGGGTGCGCAAATTGAAACGGGGCAAAGAAAAAGTATTTGAATGAAGAATGTTTTTAAAATATTTTTTGTTAAGTTTTTTCAAAATAAAAAGGGAAGATTAGGAAGATTTTCATGTTCAGTCAAAGTTGGATAAAAGAATACTTGATTTAAGAGTAAATCTTGACATGTGCTACTGACATACGGTGTAAATACATTTCGTTCATCAAGTCTCTGGATAAGAAGTGATGTTGATGCCGACCAACAATTCTTACATCGAGCTTTAATTGCAGTTTGTTTTAGGACACAATAATTAAAGAGTAGAGTCTTAAAAAGTGCAGTCATCAGGTGCTTTTTAAGTGACCACAGCTCGTCGATTCAATGAAGTGCAATGATCCTCTTATTTTATGATTCACCAATGCTAAACCCTAGTCCATCGTTTCATTAAGGCCATTCCAAGAGGAAAAATTGACAGGAACAATAATAACAATTTGCCATCATTGAGTGTGAAAAAAGTCAAAAAAGTCAGCAAAAATTTGGTCATCTGAATGGAATAACGCATAAATAAGAGAAAAAAACGTTAGAAAAAGTGATTTGAATCATTTAATAGATATAGAAATAGATACAATTTAAAAGGTACATTTTCTTTGTCCAGTCTTAAGCAGTGCACCCTGTAGTAGGATAGAGAGGAGCAGATTGCGGTCATAGCCTAGCTAGACTTGGTAGACCTGCATGGATAGAAATAAGCCCACTTCCGTCTGCTTCAAATGGTTATCCTGGCCTCTTAAATAAAGCCTTGAGCTCTTCAGCCAGACAAGACCAACGGAATACAGGCATTTTTGCTCACTTTGAAGTGCGCCGTTTTCCTTTGATGGAATGACGTCAAACTGAATTTAACTCAAAAGTACTTTAACGATGCTCATAAACATTGCTTCGAAATTAGACAAAAAGTTGAATAGATTCCATTCCATGCACTTTTGGAGGGGCCCAAAATGTATCGATATTTTTCACTTGTGACACTTTTGGACATGCTGTCGATTTTGAATCGATGTGTTTGAATGACTTTTCAATGTAACGATGCTCCAACGCTCAAAAGCTCGTCATGTGCCGAGGCCATTTTCAAATTATTGGATACTCAGCTGTGTGGAAGAAAACGAAAGGAGGAAAATTGTGTGTGCTTTTACAAACTGCAAAAGAAGCCTTTGATCTTAGGAGCTTTTGGTCGATATTATTTAATCATTTCAACTAGAATGGGTTCCTTGTTTAAACCCATTGTCACTTGTTCAATGCGTTAGACGAATCCATCAAAAAATTATGCTCTATCCTATTTTGACACACTTGAACTGATGATCGCTAAAGATGGAATTTTAGATATTTAGGAAATCAAAAGTAAAAATAATGGGCATGATTTTGACGAATGACTGGTTTTGAATGTAGGTTTGATAGAAAAAAACACTCGTAAAAAATCACACCTTTTGGAAAGCTTATTCTCATTTAACTTCAAATACATTAATTTAACAAGTATCTCAGTGTATTCTAAACATGTATTTTTTTCTTTTTGTTGCGGATTTTGTACTACCGCTACAAGGAATGCGATTCCCTGTAGACAAGGATTTCTCCCGACAGCTTCAATCTGATCCCCATCAGGATTCGAACCTACGCCGTCTGGGGAAACACTTACACTCGGCACTTTTAAGACTAGTACGCGTGGCCATTCTGGCTTGGACTATATTTAAAGAATACATTTAACTCTATTATGTTTGTAGATTCTGAACTTGTTTTTGGCCCTTTACATGATGCCAACAGTTTGTTTTTGGTCACAGGGTGTTTAAAAACATTAGCTTGTTCGAACACTGAGGAGAGGGTGAATTTCTCAGTCTCAATTTTCTTTTTCTAGATACGCTAAAGGCACTCAGAGCGAGGCTGATGAGTCCGTGAACTTGATTTTCATCCCCTTGGACAAGGTGAAGGATTGGTCCATGGATCAAGACATGATCCTAAACATGACGGATCATTGCTTGGGAGGTTTACGATTGCTTCATCTCCTCTTGAGACGATCAAGTAACTCACATCAATGACTGGATAACCTACTTAATAACTAAAGTTTTGAAACATTTTGGTATTCTGGCGTCTAAATTTTCTTCGCCTTGGATTACAAAAAAGAAGATTTGCCCCAGTTTATTGAACACGGAAGTCGGTTTGAGTGGTTTTGAAATTGTTTTCCCCAAAGATTCCCTATACAGTGCAAACTTGAACGTAAAGTGTGATGTGTTGTAGCAAAGTGTTTTTGCCAATAATACAAAAACCTTCATTTGATGGGCAACAAAAAGCATTGTTGATGGAGTCTTAGCTCAAATGCTTCTGAATATGTGAGCATTCTTCAAAGGTAATGTTCTAAAGTATCCAAAGGTAAAGAACCAAGGATAATTGAAGCCAAGATTACTTTCAAAAAACACCTTGGATCCAATAAGCACTAAGGAGATTCAATGAAGCAATATATTTGTTGCAAAACCTCACATTTTAGTACAATGACCCATAGATATCTTATAACTGGATATCATACGACAGACCGCTTGGTTGACAAAACAGTGCAATAAATCGGTTTGTCATCAATGACCTCTGCAAAATGTCATCGCCACTTGTATTTACAGTACGTCCCAAAATTTTTAGTTTCACTAGAAAGGTATTCTAATGCCATTAGGGTGTACACTATTGAACAGTATTTATTTAACAATGGAGCCGACGTTAATAAACAAACCCAAGTCGTGGCCAAAGTCAATCAGGGTTGCTAAAACATGCTACACACATGACAGTTAGTAGAAACACGTGTTTCTTTCAGAAATCATATTGTGATAGTATTTTTGTTTTATTCATTCAATAACTAGGCAAGTTCTCTCCATAATATCCATTGTAGGTAGATAAAGACTGAACCCTTTTTAGTTCCTAACCCATGCTTGAACTTGGCAACATTACGTATCTATACGTAAATGGTGAAAGAGTTGTGATGTCATGGGGAGCTATATACCTGGTATGGTAGTCTTGCAAGTTTGGAAGTGTTTTTAGAGGTGCCCCTCTTTTCAGGGAATTTTACTATTCCAAAATAGTTAATGTTAAGGTTAATAGGTAATGGTGACGATGTGAGGTCTGGATGAAATAACAACAAAGCAGCGTTGTCAAATCAGATTTTCAAAATCAGTAGTTTTAAGTTAATTAATGACAAATGCCAATTTGTATCAAACCTTTCACACCTGTGTACCTTTCACATTAATTATATTCCACTTTCAAAACAGAAAAACAAATCATAAGATATTGCCCAATGGAAAAGTTTTATTGTTTGAACAAGCCAAGGATCACTAAACACCTGGATGCCTTGGCTACCGGCAAAAGCCATTTTTCAAATTCTGTGTTAGACAGAGAAAAATCTTATCAAAACTAAGTGTTTAATTGGTAATGCAAAGCTCACATGCTTAATTTCAACTTGATCGACTGAAATTTGTGGCAGTTAGCGTAATTTGAAGCGTAGAGCATAGGTCGCTCTTCCGACCAAACATTTGCACCTACAATCGTCCTTTTGGACGATTGTAGGGTCAATTTTTCTCTCGTTTCCGCGCGTATGTATTGCGACTGTAGCAAATTTGGAAACGTTGTTTCTCGTGGATGGAGTAATGTACCATGCTGAAATTCAGCAAACGACATCTTTATTTGATTGTTTAATCATTCTTATCAAAACAAAGTCATTTACTTGAATGGAATTCGATTTATAAAAAATCCACAGCTGAACGCCTGAGCGGAGGCTTCCATGTCTTACGATTTCCTTGAACAAGCATATTTGACCTGAAATTCATTCTTGAAAGTAAAGTATTCTATCTAGAACGTCTGAACTGTTTTAAATTATTACTGCTTTAACTTACAAATTTGTTTGCTGAAGTGCCAAAACATGACAGTAATACAATTTTTTTCCATCTAGCTGAATCTGACCCTCTTTTTGATATTTTGTTGGCACAATTGGTTCATAAAGTTCTGGTAACACTGGTTCACTCTTTCGACCGCACCTCACATCGTCACCATTAACCCTTCCTCTTGTTAAAGATTTCCTTGATTACAACACCAATTGAAGGGGCTCTTCCAAATTTTTGAATCAAGAACGCCTAACTTGGAAAAAACAGATGGCCAGAAGAGACATGTTCTTGTGGCAACAAGACATAATAGGAAATCATTTGCTCAATTGCACGTTTCCAATTTCTTCTTGTGTTTTGTATTTATTCTGCAAACTCTTCAACATACCCATGCCATTGGTCTTAAAATGCAACGTTTTTCGAAAACCTGGCTCTTGGAAATACGGTTCATTATTGGCAAGCCTTGACTGTCAACCCCATCTGGTCCCTAACGTGATATGGTTATCACTCCTAGAGACGTGTCTAATCACTCCCAATGTAATGCTTCGACGTCTATTTTTGCGTGCTCCCCGTCTTACCTCTCTTCCATCAAACTTGTAAACTCAGGCAGTTTACAAGAAATTTCCTTTCAAAAAGTTTTGTGAAGGACTTTTCAGGTTTTATGCTCCAGTTCATACCAAGCATATCATTGACGCTAAAATTCCTCCTAATCATTAAACAATTAAACTTTCTCAAGATATGAAGGGGTTAAATCCCCCAAGGTTGGATTATGTTAATCGCCATTCAAAACTTTAGAAACTGGAAATTCCGAAATTTACAAAATGTAATGAGGTTCTGGACGTCCTTGAAAATGCAGTCGTGTATTTTGTTTTCAATCAGTCAGCCTTATTAAACGGTTTAGGCTTATTTTCCGATCGTACAATCTCGAAACTTTGCTTCGTCTTACTTCAAATACCTGACATTTTTAACAAGGTCTGAATTGCACTTTTCACGAGCTTTTCCTGTCCAGGTTTTGCAGCTTCTTCTCATCAAATAGCGTGAGATAGGCAGATCTTGACTGGGAAGACATTCCTTTGCACAACTTCTGACAAATGAATAATAATACCCTGACCAAATCTCAGGCCCTCCAACGACGAATCTCTTGAGGCAAATGCTGATCTGTTGTACGTACATATGTCCAAAGGAGAAATCGTTAGGTCAACCAGTACCAATCAAAATGACCCTCACTGACTTTAGAATGAGCCAAGAAAATATACTGTTTGGCAAACTTGGACAATGCTTCAAGGCCTTCGTTGTATGACATTAAATCGAATTCATGGAAATGAAAAATTACGCCCGTGACCTCTTCTTTGCACTTGCCGATATATAACCCAACGGTTTTCAGTTTGGCTTGAATTGGCCGAGTTCTTCGCATTTGATGATTCTGATCGAGAAACGAGCAACAGGCCAGGTTTCATATTGGTCCGTTTGGTATGTCATGTGCTTCCAGGGGTCTACGTAGATAGTGAAGCAACGAGAGAAAATGCCTGTTTATATGCGAGAACAATAGAGGCTGGCTGACTGGCTGGACTTCTAAATAACATAAATTCAAGTAAACGAAGTAAAGAACGACGGAATAAAATTCTTCAAATCTATAGACGAGTATTTTCTGACGGTACAAAATGGATCTGAAGGTAAATTGAGGACACCAGATGACGGATCAAGTATTTGTTTGCGTTAATTTGCATTTTATCAACGAAATTGAGTGAACTTTTCGTCAATACAAAGGCAAAATAAGTGAAGTAATGATTTGAGCCCACGACAATTTTTGTCTTGTTAGTAAAATTGACGTTGAAACAAGGCGGAAAATTTGTTCCTTTCATGTTTTTTTTTTCAATTTAGCAAAACCTGCTTACTTTAGAAAATAAATTGCACTTAAATCTGGAATTTTTTTTCTTCATATGCAATTTCCCTTCACCTAATTTTTTGGTCTCTGTGAAGAGCTTTTTTATTTCCTCACCAATGGTCCTTTAAAACACCAAATTCGTGACACTACTATCCTACCATACCATACTAAACTTCTTTTATAGGTACTATTTACTATTACTTACTTACTATTATAATAATATAGGACTATACAAGGAACTTTTTCACGCAGTATTTAAGAGCATATTTATTACTAAAATTTTAACAACAAAATCCACCGCTTGGATTAGTTGAGAGCTACAAACCCCGTCGTTCAACATGTCATGTCAAATTCAAAAGAAATGAGAAACCTTCATCGAGCGAAAAGATCCGTCTCGTCATTATGGCAACCACTCAAAATGAAGAAGAAAATCTGTTGAATTCGTGTGTAATTACGGAATGTGGTGGCTGTCTGACAGAGACCAACTCGATGGTTTGTCTGACGAGCCGCAAATCTCACCCATTTGCAAGAGGTCCATTATTGCCTCCCTGAGTCCCTGAGGGTTCTAGAGTACAGCACATGTGGAAGTTTCCACCTGACGATACTTCTGACTTGTGTGAGTCCCGTCTCCACCAGCAAACCACACGGGTAAACGTGGTTGGTTGGATGGTTGGTTGGTGGCCCCCTCGCTGGCAAAACCTTACTTATTCGTCGTCTTCCACGCTCACTTGGATATTCATTCCCGTCTTCTCAGTCTGTTGGTTGTGGGAGGGTGGTAAACGTCAAAAGTTCGTGACTCGTCTTCTTCCTTTGCCGTCTTGATCTTGATCATCATTTCCAACCAGCCACCAAAAAAACTAAGATCGCTCGTCTCGCTCGCGCAGAATGTGCCATTGAGAACGGCGGGGAGAAAAGAAAGTTGTTGAAGAACGACAACACATCATGCCCCGTCTGAAAGACAAGCCCGTGAAGATCAATGGTCGGGACGTTCCGAACCCTGGATTAAAATGGAACCACGTGTTATCCCGATTGGCACTCATCCCTATTTGTGTGTTGGTTTCGTTTCACTTGGTGCGATACCTTCAATACCCAACCATCGAATTGCGGAGTCTCAATGCCGCCATGGCCGGGATTCAGAGTGTGTTGAAACAGGATTATTCCGAGGATTTTTTGACTGGCAATCGGAGCAGCGAAGCTCAAGTGATCACGATTGCCTTGGTGGCTTGTGGCAGCAAGGATCGCTTTGGTGAAGTGTCCGTGATCCTCAAATCTCTGCTCTTGTTTTCGACCTCCCCGTTCCAATTGGTCGTTTTCACGGACTCTCTCCGATCGGAAATCAGTGAGCTTCTCGAGCCGATTCGGACGCAGAAACCCCGGCAATTTGTCGATTTTACCTATGAGATCAAGGAGCCCAATTATCCGGTGTCCGTGGAGAATCAAGAGATCAAGAACACGTTTCAAATGTGCGCCAGTTTGAGGCTGTTCTTGCCGGATCTCTTGCCCCATGTGGATAAGATCTTGTATCTTGACACGGATATTGTCCTGTTGGACTCGTTGGACAATATTTGGAACCAGTTCCATATCATGAACGCCTCTCAAATGGCTGCTATGGCTCATGAGAACCAGGTCGAGATGTAAGTTGGGTGTGTTTACTTTCGATTTCGAGAAGCACGAATGCTAAACTAGTCACTATTGCGTGCAATTATGGTACGCTTCGTTGGAACCCTGAAGGAGAGTGATAAATTGGTTTCTAAATGCAGTCGTTGCAACGAAGCTTCAGAATTCAGCGCAAGAGTCTAAGATTTGCACCTCAAAATGATCGAAAGTTCGGATGTTCAGACAAGCGTCAAACTTTTCTTTTCTTGACAGTCCTTTTGTGTGTCGAACATGTTTCTCATCTTGAATAGTCCTCCAGATGGCGCCATTAATATTTATGGTTATTTGGCCACTTTGATCGAGCAGATGTAAAATTTAATTTTGCAACACCCACACCGAATTGAAAACCAATATATTTCTCATTCAACCAATTTATTGTCATGAAAAACGCAATTGATTTTTTGTTTGGAAAGATAGATATTTTCCCAAAGGACATAGTATTTTGACGTTTGTTAGTGATTTTATCTTCAACCCCTTAAGATCCTTGCGACTGTGATCCTTCGTCATTGTTAGACAAGCAACTTTAAAGTACCATATGTAACCCCAAAACCTCAAACAAGCACCAATCTTGCAACACGTGGCTTTTAAAATGTATGATCATATCGATGATTATTTTTCTTATATTGTAGCTTAGTGGTTACGGACAGATGGCGCTAAAGGCGACTTTTTATAAGAAAGCGCCAATTTCAAAAGGTTTAATAAAAGAAATTGTTTATTTTTTTTATCAATTTTAGCCTGAATGTATATTCGTATGCCAATTATCCCACAGTGAAGTTGGGTTTCAACTCGGGTGTGATGCTTATGGATCTGGAGAAGATGCGGCGCTCGTTTTGGATTGACAAAAACTTGGCCATCTACAAACATCTGAGTGAACATCTAATCTTTGGAGATCAGGTAAATTCAACACATAAGCTCGCAGCGAAACAGGTTCTTCTCGTCGTTTTTTTTGCAGTAAAAGAACAATGTGAATCACCAGTAACATTTAAATCATATTAAAAATCTCTTAAAAGAATTAGGATCACGCGAAAGCAAATTTGGAATCGTGTGGGATGGACTACAATGACAACTTTAGCTTGGTTCTACATCTCTTTTTACTGGGTCAACCTCCAGACTTTTGACCTAGATCTCAGAGCGAGATTAATGTAGTAGATGTCGGAGAAAGATCACAAAAAAGGAGAAAAAACGATCCACGTAATTGATCGCAGATAAACGAACATCGCAGGTATTTTTGATGGCGTATTGCTGCAAGCCAAAGTTTGATGAACACTCATGGAAAATATTAGTTGTAATTCTGGCTTGAAATTGAAGCAAAGGAGATTCTTCTTTCTTTTCCATTTTCTCAGTCTTATAGCAATGAAAGGAAAAAGAGTCTTCTTGATGAGAGCAAGAATGCTAATCAAGCTTATTGTATTCGTTAAAATTATACTTGTGTTCTCCTCTCAATTCTTTTTAAAAGCAAGGTATAGAGAGCCTGGTTCTCATCTTATTTTTAATAGAAGTTTACATCAAGGTCAGTTTTCAAAGCCGGCAAAAATTTACTCTCTCAAAAAGGGCCCTCATTGACGTGCTGTATTGTAATGTTTTACAGAGAGAATAGCCAAGGTAATTCAATTTGTAGTTTCAAATGAAGTTGATTCATGAAAATGAATATGTTTGAATAAAACATTTGTAAAAAAATAAAAAATCCATGAACGAGAACTCAGTCAAGAAAAATACTCACTTGTACAAGGCCAGGATTAGGGAGTAATTGTTTAGACGATGTAATTGTTATAGTAATTGATTAAATTTTTCGACCAAGTAATCGCAATTGTAATCAATAACATTTTTTAAGTTTTTGACCCAACCCTGAACAAGGCTATATAGTGACGGCAAAAAGAGTGCACCACAAGTAACTATTCTCAAGTCTAGTATCAGAACAAAAGCTACATACGTATTCGAAATCGAAAAAAGGCAGCAGAAGTGCAGTTATTCGAGCATGACTCCATGAAGGATTTACAATAGAATACCACTTATGACCTTGTTACTACAATGACAATTCAACGCACATGGTGTTTCTATAAGCGGACGAAGTTATCTATAAATTCCTAAAATATTTGAGACCAGTTTTGAGGTGTGAATGCAATACCGCACAGATACTGAAATTCTGTTAAGTAGGTCACGGGCAAAAAACTATGTAAGATGAATTTAAAACATGCTGAAAGATAATTTTTTGAATTGAACAGTTTTTCAAATCAAGTCTCAAGTAGTGTCATGAATGTGTTTACTTAAAATATTGTCGAAATCTTGGAAAAATTTGTGTAAATTGATGTAACGACTCTCCTGTTTGGTCCTTCGAGAATGCCAAACTAAAATGCCATTGACAATAGATCCTCGAAATTGATTTTCGAAATATTTTAGCACAGGACTGCTCTTAGTACATCGAAGACTTTCTTCAAAGTAAATTTTCAAATATTTGTTTTAAGCACATTATAAGTGTAACACTATAAAGTTTTGCCCGTGGCCTATTCAACCGAATTCAAGTAAATGTTCGGCATTGCATTTAGCTCAAAGAAATATCATGGAAATTAATAGCTTGTTTGCAATAGCTTCTCATTGTAGGAAATCTGTCGTTAATTTTTGTAACTCATTCTGAGAAATAGAGTATAACTGTATAGTATATATATAGCGGAAGTTGTTTGCACTTTAACTTTCATTGATGTCAAAATCCCATCATACGTCCACAAGAGACATATTTCCGCAGACACTGTCGCTTATTGTGAGGTCATAATACTAATGTAACCCATTGGGTTTTATTAATACCAGAGGGAGTGTAAGCCTAAAAATGTGTCTTCGGTCGCCAACTGTTGAGTGGACAAAAGTGCGGGAACATTTGAAATGTGTGACCAGGCAAATGACAACTATGCAATTGATGAATCAAAGGTGGAATTGAGTAATGTTTTTGGGTCATTTTTTCCTATTGCTAGTGGTCACTTTACCGAAAGAAACGAAAACGTTACTAGGTGACCATGTCTAGGATTTGAATACTACAACTTGGAACTTTTTTGCCAATACATGAAATAAGTCACTGATAGGAAAAAATACAAATTTACCCCTTCGTGTCAGGTAACATTAATCCAATATAAATATGGACAAAAATTGCAATAGCTTCAAGAACGAGTTTAAAAAAGTTGGAGTTGATTCGCATGTTTGGTCACACTATCTGTCCGCTCAACAGTTGTAAGGGCGACATTTTCCTCATAAATTCAACGCATTCCGCCCCGCTATCCAAATCAGCCTGACTAATCCTTGCACGCTATCTAATGATTAATAAATGATCTAAGATGTAACCTCAAACCTTGACACAAAAGTTTGCCCTGTTTTAGAACTTATCAGTACTGATAAAAGTTTAAATGTTTCCAGGTCTTAAAACGATGATCAGGCATTTTGTTGGTAAAAGCATGAAAAATATCAGTTTGATTTATTTTTCCACACGTTTTAGATCATTCAAAAAGTGCATTTCGCAATTATCCTTTTGGTATGTTTCTGTTTTTTTTTTTTTGTATTTAAAATATGTTTAACCACTCTGCAGTACAAAGACGTCTTTCTAGGTTCGCTTGTCAAGTGTGAATGTATGTGAATATCATCAGCTCGCGCATTTCCTCAATTTGAATTTCAAAGCAAACATCGCCTCAGTACGGTTAACCAAACACGAGTCAAAATGCTAAATCCCTGTTAACAAATACTTGAGAACCCGGAAAAAGAAATCTCGTCTCATTCTCGTTGCAGGACATCATCAACATCTACGCACATTACTATCCCGAATCGATCCACGTGTTGCCTTGTACCATGAATTTTCGTCCTGATTTGTGTCTCCGTCCAGATGTGTCTTGTCCTGAAGTGCGAAGTGGCGATCGTGTGATGCTCCTCCACGGAAATCGAAGGGCCTTCATGGAGCAGTGGCAATTTGGAGGATCGCTCTTTACCTACTTATTGCAAGTGGTGCGTTGGTACTTGAAGAATGCCAACATCATTCCCTACTCGATTCGTGTAATTCCCACAGTGTACCAACAGAACGTCTACCAAGCCGTTCAAAGAACTTTCAATCAAATAGACTTGCGCAATCCCAACGTCAAGAAAGATGTGGAGCAGTTGTTCCTCCAGGGACTCAGCTCCTATTCCAATTTGGAAGGTGATATTTGTGCTGGAATTGTGGGCTCACTCAAGACCTCGTTCAAAGACAACTATGCCCTGTCCTGACCCTAGTGGGTGACTTCCACCTATTTACATTAAAGTTAATTATATGCAACGGATTGAACCAAATGATAAATACAACCAAACATTAGGGGAACAGCCAGGTATTAACGCCCTCTAAGATAAACAAGCTAAACTTCCACTTCATTGACTAGAGGCGTTACGAATTTAAAAGTTTGTTGTCGTCATCCCGAGTCATTCTAGACCAAGAGTCGGCAACCTCTTTTGGGTGAAGTCCCACAAAATTTAGTTAAGTGTTGTCAAAGGCCCTGTAACGGCTGTAAGAGAATCTGTGATCACGGAAGCTTCAGTGGCAGCTTCAGTGACAGACCCGTCTACTCATACTTCTAGTCTAATGGGCAAGCTCATCCAAACGGCGTCAAACATCGTAGAGAACGGTGGACGCAGAAGAAGTACTTAGACGAGTGGTAAGCCTGAGGTGCAAGAAAGGAGAAGTACGAGGAGAAGCGGCAAGGGCATGCTTGCCCTGAACGCTGTCAAACGACGTAGAGAACGGTTGAATTACAAGAACAAGAAAGAAGTGCAAGGAGAAGCGCCAGCAGCAGCTAGGCAGTCAAGACTAAGAGAGAGAGTGCAATTAAAGAGATGGCAGGTTTGCAAGCAACAAAGGCTGGCTTGCCCTGAGCTGACTTCAAAGTGCTTCTCTCAAGCCACCTAAGTAGTTCTGTTGTCTGCTCCCAAGGAGCGAGCTCGGGGTTAGCCCTTAGTGGCTCCAAAGGTGATTGAGGTAGAGACGCCTCTAGCGATCCCCTCTCTCCTTACGCACAAAAGCTGCTCTGAAAAAGCAAGCTGCCGTGACTACGAATTCTCTTACAGCCGCTTATACAAAGGCCCACCAAACAAACGTTGGTAGGTTCAGGGCCCACAAATTGGCGATCAAAGAGCTTGGGGCCTGCGAGTAAAGTTCTAAGAATGGCTCAGGGGTCCACTATTTTGGCTTTTGTCTACGGCTCCTGAGCCCACCAACGACCACCCTTGGGCCCCATGTGGGTTCGAGCCCACAAGTTGCCGACCCTTGTTCTGGACGATACAAAATACGGTTTTCGAACAAATAGGGCCATCTTCAATTAGAGCTCAGTTCTTTTCTTGCTTCCCCTTTTCCCAGAAGCCATAAATCAGGATTAAGGACAATATATTGTGAACAAGATCCAAGTTCAGAACTATAAAAAGGGAAGGCTCGTAAAGCACGTTCCAGAACAGGTTGGAGCTGTCTTTCTGCTGTACATTCTGAATTGGTTGGGACAAATGGGAACAGTGCAGCTCACTTCTCAGACATTTGTTGGCCTCTTTCTCCTTCCCAAACGCCATTACGGACCTTGGGGCTCATCTGGTCGCAAGTTGGAACAACCTCGAACTAAAGGGACACAAAGACCAACTGTTCCACTCATTTGCTACAGAAGAAAAATAAGCTTTTTTTTTAAATGGAGCCCGCAATTGAAATGATGGAACAACCAGAAAAACAAGGAGAAATCCCACCAGCATCCTTTGCGCAAAGTCTATTTGCTCAGGGACATCAAGTGTGCCCATCGTCTGATACCCTCAAGCCAGCAAGACAAGCCTGGTGTGATTCTTGGGGCTGGGAAACTGAGAACTAGCTTCACTATCGAACGTCATTCGGGAGCAAAGCCATATTATTTTGGCTCACACCTCCAGATCAGCTTGTGTTTGAACAAGGCACGGTCCTGACATGTACACAATTTAATATTTGAGTGCTTGAGTTAGCAGGAAGACCGTGGCATCCACGGCAATTCTATCAGTGGTCTTGAGAGTGGCCTTTAGGAATCTGGAACTTTCCCCACTTGGTTCTCTCCTTGCCGTTGTGCCTGGGATGCGAGCTTTTGATAAGAATTGAAGAGCTCTTTTCTCCTCTCGGTGTTTTGGGGAGAGAAAGAGGGGAAACAGGGAGGCTCAAGCAAGGCCTTACCCTCGTAAATGAGGGTCATACACTCCCTCTACACGGGTATATCAAAGGGCGAAGTTTCACTAACCTGATGCCGAGATTTCATTGGTCTTTCCCGTTTTGTGCATCTTGGTGCCTCACGAGGACCTAGAGCCAAGGCCAGAAAAAGGCTCTCCTCTGCCAAGTTTGGCTTCAGTAGACGAAAGCAGGTCTTGGAAAGAGGAGATCCCAGTCCAGTTTGCCAAAAAAATGAAGGCTTTCATCGGAACGGTCTCTGTCCTGTTGGCCTTGGCCCTCAGTCACCACCCTCATGTCGAGGCCAATCCTGTGGGCGTGGAGGAGGATTTGGCATCACCTCAAGCTGAAGATGCCCGAGGTAAATTTGTTTTTTAGTTTTCGTTTTTGATCTCAGGAAATTAGCATTCACCCTTTTACCATAATTAAAGGATTATGAGAAAAAAGGAAAGAGCTTAGTTGAAAGTGTTTCCATTACATTTACAATTGAATCGTGAGGCAACTTTAGCTCTCAATTTTTCAAATACAAAACACACATAAAAAACGTAAGAATGGACAGGTTGTGACAAACCATGAAGGACTCTGATCGATACGGTGAGATTTATCGTTTTCTATTTTTTACGACCAATGCCAGTTTTCCGTTACATGAATTGGGGGACTTTCTTGTGAAGAATCCATACATTAATTTTCAACTCAATCGAATGGATGAGTCAAAACTTATGCTCTCTCAAACCTCATTGTAGAATGCAAAGTAGAATGAATAAGCTAGCCCCTTTCTAGTGATTCTCCCACAAAAGGGCGGAGCTTATTCAAGTGCAAATATCTAAAGAGACATAACTCCGGCATTCGATTGAACCGAAATTTGAAATGTGCAATCAATTCAACCCAACATTGCATTCATTTGAAAACCAACTCCTTTCTCGTCGATTGCCACCTCGTCCAGTAATTTCAGTGTTTTTTCTCCTAACTGACCATAGTGTCCAAAAATATCCCTGATTAATCATATTCTCATCTCCCTAGATCTTTATGGAAGTGGGTACTATCCATTAGGCAAACGTGGAAGTGTCAGGGACAGCTTAAGAGACCTCCTTCATGCTTTGGAGACCGAGGCCTCTCTTGAAGCCGCCGAGGATGGAGAAGTCGAAGGTACGTACGTACGCACCAAGTGTTAGATGAATGCTAGTGAATGGATGTAGTATGGAAGAAAGGATACATACAATTTATTGGTTTTTGTAGGAGACGGCTCTCCAATGATGATGGCACCTGGTCCCATGTCGGGCCCCTCTGGCAACCTTCATTCCGTGGATAAAAGAAGACGTAAGAGCCGTTACGAGAAGCTGAAGCGTTAGTACCAACAATGAATTTTGTCTTTTTTCAAGTTTGGCCATGATTGCCGAAACTTTGTTGTTCTGTACTGTACTGTTCTTGTAGTTTATGAGCTTGGTTTGAGTTTGGAAATACTGTACCAACGCCATAATTTCCATTCATAATGCTCTTTGATTTGCATTTCCAGGTCGCCGATATGGATTCTGGGTGACTGCCATCAACAAAATGGGTAAGTGGTTCTTCTTATTTCTTCATTGAGGGTCACTTTGGGTAAGACACATCCTGTAAGACCTCAATTTTGAAGCAATCAGCACTGTGTTTTCGACCTCAATTCCCAACAGTACAGGGGTGTCCTTGTGCTTTTGCGAATGCAATGAACGATTTTTGCTTCTACTTCAGATAACAACCACCTGAGTGGGTTCTTGGGCAAACATAGAAATATCTATAACGTATTCAAGCGATCACAGGTAGATGTCTCGTTGCCACCACCTAAATTGAAAAATCATCTTTTGAAATTCCCCGACTTCTACGGTCGGATTTGCTGCTTTGCTTTGAGTTCCTCGCGTCGTTTCATTAAATCACTGTACTTCTTGGATTCTTTGTACAGACTGCATTTTTCCTCCATGGACTAGCAGACAAAATCTCCTTGTGATTTCTTCAGCTTGGTGTGAATTAGTACGTAGTGCAGCATGCATGCTTCATAGACTGGCCAAAACACTGACCTACATCCGCTTAAACCGCCTCACCAATGTTTCGTACTTTCGCTCACTTGCAACATTGTTCGAAAAATTGTCGTCTCACCGGTGTTTTTTGTGCTCTTTTGCAGGGAATGTGAAGCGGGGTAGGCCATTTATCCCAGCTTTAGGCCAACCGATGGCCGACTTTCACAAAGAAAGTGAGTAAATTTCCAATTTTAACACAACCAAGTCGCCGAGGTTGCGTGAAAAGTACTCGGAACCTAGGCTTTATGTTCCCCAAAACCTAGTCAAATTATGGTGTTTGAAATTGTGAATTGACCCTGACCCTCTTTTCAGAGTACTTCGGTTAAGTACCATGGTGGTTGGAAAAGTCACAAAAATACCCAGTTCTAAACCATACCATTATCGTCGTCTTCCACTGAACCAAGTCTTCCAAATCAACGATCAATGTCTTCCTACAAGTACTACTAATAATCATGATAATTCGTTCAAGTGTTAAAGATGCCAATCTCAGCTTTCAACAATAACTCTGAAACGGGAACCAATTCCATGCGTGTATGTTCTACTTAAAAACAAACAACAACTTCTATCACTACAACGACAACAATAACCAACACTTCTTACTCCTCTATTACCAGTACAACCATTCCTACATCTTCAAACTTCTTCAGAATTGCTCAAAGCCGTTGAATGATAATAATAAACCTTTATTGAGTCAACTAACCAAAACTTGAAACATGTATACTTTGAACTACATAAATACAATCTTGAAAAGGCAAAGGAGAATCGGGGGGGACACAATTAGGGGAAGTTGCCAACGTCATTCCCAGCATGATCTACTACTGAAAGTAACAATGCCTCTCATACATATGGCAAGTTATGGGAAGGTCCTCCGCCTGCATGAGGAAGGCTCTTGACGAGGTTGTTGTGGCCACCATTATTTCCACCGCCGCCTTCTTCAGTGGCTTTTAGACCATTACTACTCGTCGCAAATCCACCGTGACGACGTCGGGAAAAAGTCTTCGTTCCTGAAAGGGACCCAGGTGACAAGTGAGAAAAAAATGCATTTCTAAAGGAGACAAAAAAGATTCGGCGGCTGTACACATTAATGTAGAACTGCAAATCATCTCGAGTCTGCTACCCCACGTAACAAAGGCAGTACAATTGCAGGTGCATTGAAAACATGACCATGACATTTCCTCTTCGACAAAGTATTGAATTTACGGAGGCAATAAAAATCTATTGGGACAAATTCCCGATTATTCATTGTCCAGGAATTCCCAAGTTCCAGCAAAACCACAGGCAAGTTTTAAAATCAGTACGAACGAACAAACAATTTTCCTACTTGCACAAAACATTCAAGTCAACCAAGAACCACTGGAAGGTGGATAATACATTTTCTCAAATTGCATCTCCATCAAACGTGAAAACCTAAATAATAATAGTGCCCAAAAGGTATGAGCAAGGTCGTGTGTTAATAATATTTTCAAGTTCATTGCATGCTCTCTTCTTTAATTAATCATAACATGGGATAAATGGGATGGACTAAATTCAATTGAGAAGTTACATTACAGTCATAGCTGGATAAACCAATATTATTGGATAGCAGACATATTTTTCTTGTATCAAGAGTTACTCCTATGTCAAGAGGCGTTTTGTAGTCTACTTAATTAATATTGAATAGATATTTATTTTGATTATTAAATTTTGGTTATAAAAGTATTGATAATAAAAGTATTTTTATTGACGTCTTTAAGCAACAGCTGACTAGGAGGTCGCAACACAAAAGGATTAGGAGGGCAGAGCACTGATGCGACCCCAAAACTTGCACCCTGGCAAAAAAGTTTGATCCGTTTTCGAACTTCTCATTACGTAGTGGACCAGGGGTCAGCCAACCAAATTTGGTTTGGTGAAGTCGGGGCCCACCATAAAGATGGTGGGAGGTTCATGGGCCAACAAAAATTAACGATCAAAGACCTCTGGGGCCACAAGTGAAGTTCCATGGATGTCTCTTGGGCCCATTATTTTCGGACTTTCCTCATTGCTCGTGGGCCCACAAACGATCACCCATGGGCCCACATGTGGGCCGCGGCCCACCGGTTGCCAACCCCTATACTAGACAATGCAGAACAGAACTTTTGTGGCACTATGGTTGCGCATCATCTTTGTTTTGGTGGTTGCACTTAAAAGAGCCTTTATCAAGACTGGTTCTTTTTTTCATGAATTTCCGTTTATCCACCTTTGACGGAATGCATTTCTTACACAAAGAGAACACGCTCTTGTGCAAAGCTCAGGCTTAATTGACTGTTCAAAAATGAAAAACTCGTCCCCCAACCTGTCACTGCACCTTCCAGAGGTTCTTGACGTAACCAATGCCAATGCTATATTATGCTAGTTGTTCACACCCTTGCAATTTTACGCACCTGAGATTTGCAAATTCGAGGCATTATTCCCCATGACACTGGGTAAGGATAGCGGCTCGGTTTGACGCCTTTTCTTCAACATCTTCCCATGATCTGAGTAGAAGTGCATTGTTCGAAGTGCCTCCCCGTCCATTGGGATGTCACTACTTGACAAGCCTCGTTCAGAGTTCGCATCTAAAGAGTGAAAAAAACGAGCCTTTTGAGCAATGTTTGGATACCTCATTTAAGTCTCAGCACGAACTACACGAACTACTGTTTGTATGCACGTGTAGAAGCTAAATGGATTTTTTCGCGAGGATTAAGATTTGGTTGGAGAACTCTTTTCATTTGAACAACTTTGTTCTTCTCGTTAATAAGAGATTTGTTACATAATAGCGAGACAATTTGTGCAATATGTTTTTGATGTTTGTAATTTTGAAGAATGTCGACGGCAACGTTGAAAGGAGAGTCTAATCTAATCTTAAATTTGTCAATTCAAGTTAGTGATGGACCGAAAGAGCTTTCGACCGAAATTTCGGTGTTGTTTTCGGTCATGCCATACAAACAAACTCGAATATTTTTTGGTCCAAAAACCTCTGAAACTTACTTTTTCTTATTCTTTTTTCATATTTTGCATCTACCCAACATCCAACACATAATCAATATGAAATTTAAATTGACTTTTGCATTCGTATAATCTTGCAGTCATTCGGTTAAAAGCACTTTTCGTCCATCACTACTTCAAATTTCTTTTCGTTTTTTTATCAATGTTGTCATCCAATCATTATTTTATTTCCGTTCATCGTATTGTAGGATAGAAATAGCGTAAGTATTTTGCTGTTTACATAAAAACCAGTGTTCTCAAACGTTTCCGGTACCATTCCCTGTTATTGATAAATACTTCCCTTTTTGGTCATCTTTTAATACTGCACACTCTTTGCGTTGTAACTAATCTGTTAACGATGCATGTCTTTGCCATAAAAAACAAGTAACTTATCGGCATTCGATTATCCTTTCAATTGTAAATCTACTGTACACTGATAGAGTATGGGGTTCATTGCAAACCTTGCTAAAAGCAGGAACATCAGTTCACGATTACCCCTGATAACTGAAAAACTTGCCTTACATACGTAAAATGCAATTTGGTGCCGCAAATCGATCTCAAAGAATGGGAATCCCAAGACAGGTTTTGCCAATCTAGTTCGCAAAGCTATTGGTAATTTACACGAGCAACATTTGGAAGAGAACGTTTTTGCAATTGGGATATTTTGTTTCAAATTAAGTCGTCAAGTTCTGTCAAAAATCCAATGGTGTATATTTATCCTGACATTTTGCACGGCTATTCTAAACATTCCATTCTTTTTTCTTTTGACTGCAGGTCTTTATGCGCCAAGGTTTGTGTTTTGAGAACTCTATGCAAAATGTATGATAGAGTTCAATTCAATTTCCTTGCGAACGGAAAATTCCCGACATTTGCAAATATTGGAAAACATCCAAGTTTTCTTGACGGTCATCAAATTACAATTCATAGAAAGTAAATTCCACTAGATGAAAGAAATCACATTTGCCCAGTCACTTAAAAATATAGGGTTACAAACAACACTGAATGGTTTTTAACTAAATGTCTTACCAATAATCATGGCTCGTTCAGTAATATCCTCCAGGAATTTATCGGAATCGACCAAGTTTGCTTGGTTGTTATTATTGTTATAATAATTCTGGTTTATCATCGTGGTCGGAGTTTGAGGTTTCCGTTTGAATGAAGATGACGAAGAACCAGAGTGATAAACTGCAGGGGATGGCGGACTTTTCCGGGAAATGTCTCTAAAAATGAGAATCGACGTTCGAGGCAACTGTAAATACTATACTTGAGAGGCATACTTTTTTCTTTGCTTGGCTGAATCCAAAAGATTGTTTAAATCCGAGTCGAACCCTTCATATCTCTTCAAAGTACCAAAAGGACTTGGACTTAGATCGGTTTTGTCGCTGGTTTCAGAGTCCGATGGGGGTTGTTGTTGAAATGAATTACTGTATGGGGAGGTTATTTGCTGAAAGAACAAAGAGATAAAGGGTAACTCTTTAGATCGTGAGAAGATCACCAAGTATTCCATTCACGTACAGAGCGGGAGCTGTAAATGTGAGATGAGGTTCCTTCCATGATTGTGACAGGTAGATTCGGAGGAAAGAACTTTCCAGAACCTAAAAGATATATTTAAGACAATAAGACAAACTTTTTGACATGGATATTTTTAGAATTTATGCTTCCTTGAAAAGTAAGAAATACATCATAAATAAAACAATCTGGAGATTAGATTCCTAACATACGATCTAATTTTCTTTGAGAGGTTTGGATACTTGAATTCCGGAAATTTTCTAATGAACTCTCAAAAACTTGTGCAATGTTTGTATTAATGAAATAAATTAAAAATTAAATAAATCTGAAAATAAGCGTCTTGAATGTTCCTTTGATAATCCATTTAGTAGTGACATTTGTATGTAACTATTTTTGCAATTCATTGCCATGATATCCATGTTTAGATATGTAATTAATGGAACTTGAAGTTCAAAGAATCTTTCAAAACTCTTCAACCAGAAAGCAAATCAAATGGTGAAATTAAGGATCTTAATCTAGTCTCTTAAATTGTGATTTCATTCATATCAGACATAATTATTTGTAATTTGCATCTCAACAAGAGCCTTGAAAGCATGATATTCGGAACTTTAAATTGAACTCTCAGAAACCTAGTCAATTTTGGCAATAGTGTTTTCTCCAAACTTTTTTTCAAACACTATCGCAGAAAAATGAAGATCTTGTCTGTTCACCTGAAACTCCATTCAAAGGGTCGGGGGAGCCAAAATTCTTGAATGGACTGTCAACATTTCCTATGCCGAGCATGAGGTTGTCAAAAGTTTCAGATTTTCGGCGAAAGGTTTGACTCTGTGGAATGAGGGCAAGAATGAATAGTTTGAGAAGAAATGCGTAAGAGTGCCTGCATGCATTCGTATTCGTAGTCGAACTAGTGCACATTTCATCCTACGTACTTTCTTCAAAGTCTTGATCTTTTTGGCCAGAGTGTATGGAGGAGATTGAGACGCCAAAAGTTTGAGACGATCCGAATCTTGAGGAGACTGAATTCAGATCGAGATATTATCCATTGCTAAATTCCAGCACACTTTTTTACATCGAGCTTACCACTGCTTTGACGGAGGGAGCTGATTTGATATGAAAGTTATCGTGGGTAAAGAAAGGCTCAGTGAGTAGTTGAGAGGCATTGGGACGCTCGGATTGATCCAAAGTCAAGGTCTTTTTTAAAAAGGTCACGCAATCCGCCGTCCTGTTGATGAAGGCAAGTTTAATAGCTCTCAAATCTTTCCGATTGAGAATTCCTATTAGCACTCACCAATCGGGAAATTGGGCTTTCAATCCCTTGGGATTGACGCTCTGAATATTTAATCCATGGAACATTGGATTTCTGGCGATGATTTGCCGATGTCGATTGGAAAGAGAACCTACAAGAATGTGTTACAAAGTCGTCAGTAGAGGGAGTCGAAGCAACAATTGTACCATAACGTATTTCGAATAGAGAAAAGGTCAAGCCCAAAAAGGAATTAATTTGCTGCTAATTTTCGATCATATTTATCGCACTTGAACACATAGTTCAACATTTTTCAATGTTCAACCACCTTAAAGAAAATAATGGGCACAAAAAAAGGATTAAAATTTTGATCTCATGAAAACAAAATAAAGCACTTATAATATTATATTCATTAGTCTAAATTGAATATTTAGACTTATAAATTAATGGACCAAACATTCTTTATAACTAATAAACTACTAAACGGTAAAAATATAACCCCCCAATTCAAGGCAGGTTTTTATTACTTTGCGCACCGTTTTAAATTTTATTTCGTCTTTTTAGTCGATTTTGGGGCTTCGTTTATTCGTCAGAAATCTGCATCATTTTCATGCAATTTCAAACTAAAATGCAAGTCAACGGATTTTTTGTTCCTCGGCAACGTCTGTCTCCATCTATCGATGAAAATCAAAGAACAGGCAATACTATTACCCAATAGCTGAGTGATGAGAAACAATTGATCAATATCGGACTCGCCAGGAAAAAGAGGGTCTCCAGTTCGCATCTCGGCATAGACGCATCCAATCGCCCAAATGTCCACTTCTTTCCCATATTGAGTGTCTCCAATCAGAAGCTCAGGAGCTCGATACCATCGAGTGGCCACATAGTCGGTATAATTCTCACCTACATAAAGAGAAAACAAGAAAAAATGTAGAAATTGGATGTTTCAAAAAGTGATTGCTTGATGCGAAAACTTGGGAAGAACAGATTACACTCAAATGGCAAAACATGCAGGACGTTTGTTTCCTGTTAAAAGTTTGAGGAGCTCGATTTGTCAATCAAAGAATAGAAAGAGAGCCATCTATCGGCATTTTAGTCAATCAAAACGAACCTGGTGCAGCCATGAGTCGAGCGAATCCAAAATCGCACAGTTTGACGATCCCACTACTGGAAACCAACACATTTTCCGGTTTGACATCACGATGAATGATCTGGAATATTGAGAAGTGAATCATTCGAGTGCTCCGGGTAAAAAGAATGGATTAGTGATTTGATGCTTACGTTGCTTTTGTGGCAAAATTCGATCCCACGGAGAACTTGGAACGTGTAGGAGCGGCATTTGTCGGCATCTAATCCCTTGGGACTTTCTTCCAATTCATCAAGAACCGTGAATTCCACAAACTCAAACACGAGGAAAAGTTTCTTCCGCTTTCGGAACACCTCGATGAGATTAATGAGATTCTCATGTCGAAGTCGCTGAAAGAGTTCCGAGAATTGAAATCCATTGAACTTAACAAACCAGAAGATACCGGATAAGAGGCTGTTTAGAAGCAGGTCTTTCTTATCCAGCAAGATGCAATGGCTATTTTGGCGACCAGAGCAATCACAAGGCCGAATTTTGATGGAAAAAAAGACAAAAAAAGCAAAATGAAATCAAAACTTCAACTCGTTCAAATTTCAGTTGGGAGATAAGGCAAGTTTTGCATTCAAGGAATAATTTGACTTGGCAATAACAGACAATAGGAAGGAAATAAGGAGATTAGGATGTTAGTCCGGCGCTCTTGGCATGTTTATCATCTTGTCCGAAGAGTTATCGGAAAGATTCATTCATGAAACCTGTTCGAAGCCTTTCCTTATCGGTTTTCCGACAAGTTTGACGACAATTGTCCAACAACAACAACAACCTTTTTGGTATAGCGGCAGAAACTTTTTATATTGTCCAACCGGACTTTGGAAGTATCAGGAAAATCTTGGGAGGAAAATCCATCGCTGAAGGTCACAACACACTTATGATATCGTTGTCGGATGCAATGCAACAAGAAGCACACGGTAATATAGAAACATTCCAATACATTGCACATGTTGGGCAAAGAAACAAAAAAAACCATTCATTCAGATATATCAGTGTAAAGATAAAATAGGTGAAACCCTTAGAAGGTTCCAACACACCTTTTGGGATATGATTTTGATGGTTCCATAAAGTTGCGTGTCTTAAAGGATTTTACAATGAGTTTGTAACTTGAGTCATTTCGCAGAAAATTGTGCTCAAGTTGATTGGAAGTAAAAGTTGGCAACCCTGAATTCCCGCTCATCAATTTGCAACAAGATTTCAACATGATAAACAAACCCATATAAGGCTCTATTGTTACTAAAATGCCCTTCACGTCTCTAATTCGTATCACAAAAGAGTTCTTTAAGTGGTGTGTATAAGATGAGATCGTTTGATTAATTAGTGCAACCCCACGAATAAGTATGAAAATTTTTGGCATTGTGCAATTCGGCCAAAGCTTTAAAAATCAATTATCTGAGAGCGTTGCAAATAATAATTACTTTCTTTGCGGAATAAATCTCCAAGAATTGCAACGCTGCACCAACAATGATAGAACTAAAAGCCAAAAAATTACCAATGGGTGGGTATGTACGCGGATAAAGTTCAACTCACTTTTAGCATGCGAATTTCCCTCATGGCAATCTTTTTGACGGTCTGGTCTTCATCGGTTTCGAGGAACTTCTTGATGGCCACCAATTGGCCGTTGTCCTTGCGGCGACACTTCATAACCACCCCGTAGCTACCCTCCCCCACAACCCCTTCGTTGTCGTATTTATCCATGTTTTGGTTCAACCACCACACCTAGTTGAAGTAGGCCTGATCACAGCCACACTCAATCAGGTCTCTGAGATTCGCATTTCCTAGGCCCCTAGGTTTCCGTGATCTTATCTGCTTGTATGGAGAGCCAATTGGTTTGAATCCCAGTCAGTGGCACTCAAGAATAGAGCGGGCTTTCTATCTATGGTTAACACAGGTATGAAAGTTTTCGGGTCGTCGCCGTTGTCGTTGTCGTCACTCCGAAGGGAACAACAACTTCCTGGAGCAAGCGATCCAACGAACACAACGAATCCTACCTACGCACCTCCAAGGATTAGATGGAACAAAGGAAACGCTCCAACCAAGCAGCCGCAATAACATCGAAAGAAAAGACAAGATTTTCATGTTTAACTAGAGGGGTTCTAATGGAACCATTGGACTTCTTACCGGCCAACAAAAATCGACAAGATTTTAGTGCGAATACCCCTACTTCATTTTTTTGACAATTTTGATCTAAAAATAAGTTTATCAATGCTTTCAATAGCAATGACTACAGGGCCCATTACCTAATTTGCAATTTTCCAAAAGAAATTATCCAAGTCAGGTTTATCATAAAACATATAAGGGTGGATAGATAGGGTGCAGAATGGTTTAGCAAACAAGATTTTGTTATTCGCTTTTTAGTCATATTTGCCAACTTAGAGTTGATTTGCAATTTATCATCCTGGTCTGACATTTATGAACCTCAAAATAAAATGAGAAAAGCTTCTGATCAAACATAGAGGCTGAAAAATTATTATATGAAAACGAGACCCAAATTTTATGTAACATCCAATTCTGAAAAATGTAAAACTTGAAGGGTTCGTATCCCCTTTCCTTTGCTTTTTTCGGGTTTACTTATCTTTTCTTTCCCAGTTAGGTCATCTTTGTTAGCCAGGCATCTGCATCTTTAAAAGTGAGGCTACTCATATCGAAATTGCAATGGTTGTCGCCATGGTTTTCAACATACGTGTGAATCAAAGGCAGATTAAATCCTCTGATATCGACCACCCTTTCCCCCCGTTATTCCCTCATCCACCCAACCAACCAACCACCAAATCTGGCCTCCGCCCTCTGATTCTAAAGTGGAACTCCAGCCAAAAAGGTGAGCTCAATGTGTGGTACATGTGTGAGAGTGAGTGTGTGCTTGAGGGAGAGAGAGAGAGTTGTGTCGTACTATCAATCGTACACATTGAACAAGTGTCTCAGCTTGACAAACGGGGGAGGGAGACACAAAAATGACTCACTCCAAGAACCACTGAAATTCTCTGGACGACCATGCAAGCAATAAGATACTCCAATACTTTTGCGAATGGGACCTTGCTGATTTGGGTTGACTATGGATTTTAATTTTCAACTCAATCGAACGTCTAGAGTTTTATTGTCCCAAAGCCTGCTTCATAATCTTACACAAAATAAATAAGCTGGCCAGCCCTCTTCTGGCAATTGTCCAAACAAAAAAAGGGGTTCTCTTAGTACCTCGCTTGGAGAAGGTAAAACTTTTCACTCTGCAGTTTTATTGAACTTAAAGTTGAAATACATCGTCAATCCAATGTATGCCAGGTCTCATTTCCAATTTTACATCATAACTGTTGTCGGTAGCCTCGACGTCCAGAGACTTCAGTGGTTCTTGCTCACACATAGAGTTGAGGGGAATAATGCATGGTTGAGCCATAACTTCTTCTTCGAGCCACTCTTGGTATTTGAAGAGAAAGTGGTCTTTCCACTTTCGCTATTATTCACTTTTTTCAAAGAAATTATGTTCATGTTCAACGGGCTTTAGACCTCATCTCCGTTGGTTCAAGACCACTTTATCGAGAGCCATAGATGACGAGGAGGAGATATTGATTGACAACCACGCGATTTCCTTGTTCGAAGATCCTCGGGTTTTGGTGTGTTGTTTTCCCATTCGGTGGCTCATTTAACCTCGAGAGAGGTGTCTGATGGAACCTCAGTTGGTTGATTGGTTGGTGCCAGGGGAATGAATAATCACAAAAATCATAATCAACAACGGCACAATTGTTATTTTTATTTGTCTCAGAGGTGAGGTTGATACCTACCGTTTTTATTTCATTTTTGGTTGGGAACACCTTGTCAAAAATGGTAACCAGGGCAAAATGCAACTTGCAAAAATGCAACTTTCTGACAAGGACAAAGTCCTACTTCATAGCTTGGAATAGCTGAAAAACTAAAACACACTGTTACAACTGCAATAAATCCTGAATGTGTCTTTTCTTATTTTAATTTTGACATCCTCTTGCCAGATCATTCTAAACGAAATAAACAATTGTCCCAGATTATTTTGAAATTTTCCCAATTTTGTAACTTTGGACAAAAATTGCACATTTTACAATTAAATTTAAAAAAAAAATTACATGTATCTGGTAGCAACAAAGGATCAAGATTCAACCTCAGCATTTCAGCAAAGTGGCCTTCAAAATTGCCCAATTTTTGTGTTTTGGTAATTCCCAACTGAAGAAGTTTAATACCAAAAGGGGTCTAAAATTATCTAGATTTTGGTAATATTACCTTAACCTGAGAGCAATGACAGTAGTCATTGCTGCTGGACTTCGATTTGGCATTGCTGCCAAATTTTACTGGAAAATTGCTTTATTACATATTAAAACATATTACATATTATATTACAAGTGTTAAGCTTTTTTCACTCTCAAAACCAAAATGGCAAAACTCTGCCAACAATTGAACTCGAAACACATTTGTATTCAGTATTATTGGCATCCTAAAACTTCTTCTTGGGGTACTTGACACTTTCAGGGTAGGTTTCTTGACTTAAAAAACAATTTAGCCACTTTACAGCTCCCATTCCTTTTCTCATTCCCTTATCCCAAAATGAGGAACCTCTTACTCCTGAATTCCCTTTCAAAAATTCGAATGATATTACTTATGGCTAATTATTTCTTTTTTTTAAATAGCCATTAATCTCACAGGTGATTAAGAAATGAACTTCATATTTGTGCAAAATCTTGAGAAACCTCCCAAGAAGCTTTCACTTTGCAAAGCCAAATGAAAAGCTGATTGTGATAAATATAAGCTTGTCGAACGAACTTTCTCATCTAAGTTCCCAATAACACGATGAATTACAATGCATACAATGAGAAAATGATCAAGTAATGAGTAATGACCTGCTTAGAGGACATAGTTGACGGGAATTAGAATTAGAAAAATGGAATTAAAGAAACCTAAACGGAACCATGATAGAAAGTAGCAACACAACCCAACACGGAACACAGTTTGACTTTATCACGCAACAAGTTAATATAGTACCACCATGGTTGATTTCGGGTCCCATTGAGCTTCTTTCAGAAGCTCACGGGCAAGAAGCGTCATCAGGGCACTAGCAACAGGGGCTTTAACGTGAAGTTTTAAAAAGGCCCAACAAACCAAACAATGCAACAGAATAAAATATCAATGCAAGGGCTTGAACACATCATATTTTGTGACATCATGACTGGATCAATTCTTATTGGCATGATCTACCACCCCCCGGCCATTGTTGAATGTTCACTACCCTTTCACTCTGTATTCCCCTGACATGTTTTTTAAGTTCAAATGTTCATACTAATAATACAAATTTGATTTTATTACCAAACGAGTCATTACTTTATCAGTTTAGAGCAAACTAAGAAACCTGTGGGAAGTGATTGGGAGAAAATGGGGCGATCGTAAACTGATCCTTTTTTGCATATCATCAGGAATATTTGCAAACGGATGTTGGGTGTGAATAGTCTAACAAAACAAAAGATAACAAAATTGTTACCAATTATGTGGGTGAAAGTTTATTGAAATATGAATTTGATTGTTTCATAACAATATGACATTGGTTTTCATTGCTTCAAAAACCATTTTTAAATGCCATTATGTTTCCGGGTGAGGTCAGAAAACAGCAAGATTTGACTACTTCTTGTTCCTATGATGTAAAACCTCAAAACACTAGGGGATCATAATAATGCTTTCTTATAGCGTCTACAACTTCATATTTTGAAAATCTTGAACACGAATTCGTCGTGAATTATCCTGCGCTTTATGTTAAAAAATAGTGAGGTGTTTTCTGTCCTCTGATTGACGCAGAGGACAGGGTGTCAAAGAATGCAGCATGTTCAAGCCAGAAACAGAGAGACGGGATGAAAATGTTTAAATAGAAAAGAATCTAAAAATCTTACAACGACCTAATTAGCTCTTGCTAGGATTCAACCTAGTTTTGGGAGATCCTTGCTTCGTCATGGCCGGGGGTGCTACATGACTTGCTTGCAAAATCAAATTTCGTTTTAACTTGATGGCGCCTCTTTCCCATGAGGTGCTTTAACCATTATTACTAAATCATTACCGCCACTTTGTTTCATAAATAGGGACGTGCAAAAAGTGCAAATAAGGATAGGCTTTTAGTTACCTTAAGTTCCAGAAAACCAGCCCAAAATAGAACATTAAATAACAGAAAGGTCGAAATCGCAAATACCTCCATAAAATTGCCAAAAGGAACAAATTTCTCATACATGAAACCTTAAATCCTTTGTCGTCTTCAACATCTTTTAATTTTGACGAGCAAAATTTCAGAGATTGATGTTGTTTACAAAAAATACGCCAGTGTGGCGTGACATGAGTTTGCGTTCAGAACATGCTAATGAATACCACATGATTGACCGAGAAAAACGGAATAATAAAGGGATTCAAGTACTGACGGATCTTAAGGCTACATGCTTTCATTTGAGGTCCCAACACTCTGAAGCAGACTTTGCTAAATACCACAGTGGCGACCCCGACATCAAACTCCGAAGAATTTTGTTACGTTGACTGCAATCATGATGGACCAAGCAACCGCTGTCCAAGCTGTGGCTCTCATACTGCCCCCATTCTGGCGGCAAACACCTGAGGTTTGGTTTCTTCAAAATGAGGCCAAGTTTGTAACCCTTCAAATCACGGCTGATGCAACCAAGTGCTCCTATGTGGTAGCCGCGTTGGATCAAGACACAGCCACTAGCCACTCGCTTGCTTGATATCTTACAAAACCCGCCACGTGACGGAAAATACGCTAAATAATAATGGGATTCAAGTACTTGTATTATCACCGAAACGCTCTAGCTTACAAAACCACCCCGCAATGCGAAGCGCAACCTCACGTGAGAAAGGAATGAAAAGGGTTTAAGAACCAACTTTCCCCCGGAAACTCCCCAGATCTAAATGGGGAGTTTTATTGCACTCATCCATTTACGTAAAGACTTATAAAGCCTTTACCATTTAACCAACTTGAACAACCTAAGAATAGCCTACTTGAACGCAAATTCCTCTTGAAAAGGGATTTAGAACCAAATTTCATCCAGAAAGTCTCCCGTGTCCCAAAAAGAGGCAGTTTTATCGCACTCGTCGATTGCACAATTACAACTTAACAACTTAACAATATCTTACCATTCCTTGAATTATCAACAACAAAATGGCGTTTTTCCCGAGCTCATCTATAACCAAACTTGGACAACTTATAAATATCTTCGAACTTACTATGAAACCCATCCTTATATTATCCTGAACTTAATTAAGAAATGCCAACCTTTGTAAGAAATCGAGGTTGTTATAGGTTGTGTCACATTGGCATAAATTCATGTTCTGGAAATTACGGTCCATCTTCGAATTTATTTCATGTCTTTTTGTTTGGGAACATCCAAGGACAGCTAAGACATTCTTAAGTTGTTCAAGTTGTGTAATGGATAGGTGAAATAAAACTCCCCATTTAAATCTGGGGGAAACTGTCTTCGTAATGAACTTACCATAACGCGAGTTTCCGGGGGAAAGTTGGTTCTTAAACCCTTTTCATTCCTCGCTCACGCGAGGTTGCGCTTCGCATTGCGGGGTGGTTTTGTAAGCTAGACCGAATCGCGGACTCAGTAAGACGTTCAAGAACCAACTGCTTTATTCAGAGAACAATGATGAATACTTTAATTAATAATATAATAATTTAATACAATAATTAACTATTGACTGCGTTAATCAAGATTGAACACTTCCCACTTTTGATGTCCCACGAAAAATGTTCCCACTGTTTTTGATACAACCGTGCGGCGTGGTACTGAGGTAATCTCTTGGGATCTTTTCTGTCCTTCAGAGCAAAGATTATGGTCTGATACTCGGGATCTGATTTTGCACTTGCTGAAAGAGAGCACATTGCTGGGTCGTTTATAGTTTTGAGCGTTTGAACGAGTGTAAGAGCAAGTGGTTCATTTTGGTCTTCACTGGAAGGTTCACTAGTCGGAGATCTTGACAGCGCGTCGGCTATTAGATGCTTTTTCCCAGGAGTCCAAACAATGTCGAACGTGTACGGAGCAAGCTTTTCTAACACCCTTTGAAGGCGTGAATTGTCAATTGCGTCCAAATTTGACCTCTTGAAGACGCCAAGTAACGGTTTATGGTCAGTGATGACGCTGAATTTGGCACCAATCTAATACATGCCACAACTGAATATTGCCCACTGGATAGCCGGGGCTAAGCGACGAGACTTGCCTGGAACATGTCGATGGTTTCGAGACATCGTTGACAGTGAGCATCAAGGTCAGAAAGAACCTCAATTGGGATATGATCCAGGTTTGAGTCTTCGGACACGGCCCAAAAGTCTGACAGCTCTGGTAACGCTACTTCTGTAGCCCCTGTGACTTGCACGTGCACGGTCTCCATTGGGATATGTAAATCCTACCGGCTACGCCATGTTGTTTTATCACCGAAACGTGCACTCAGTAAGACGTTCAAGAACCAACTGCTTTATTCAGAGAACAATGAATGATAAATACATTAATTATTGATTGCATTAATCAAGATCGAACAGTACTGACTGATCTTAAGGCTACATACTTTCATTTGAGGTTCCAACAATCTGAAGTAGACTTTGCTAAATACCACACTAGCCAGGGATAACCTATATAATAGTATTTCAGTGGTTCCTGCACTAGCATACGCTGGGAATTTCAAAGATTTCCAAGTTAACTTTCGTAGACCAAAACGGAGGGATTTTAATGTTTTTGATCAAGCTTAATGAAAAAGGTGAGCAAACTGGTAAGAAGATATTCATTGTCGAATCAGTTAAGGAGGTCAAGGGGGTCTACAGGACCAGACACCCGGCCCAGGTGATGGTCCTGGGGGTCGTGGCCTCCGACGGCAAGAGGATGCCGCCGCACTTTTTCAAGGCCGGGGAGAAAATCGGCGCGGAGGCCTATTATAAAATCCTGAGGTTCATTGTTTTGCCCTGGCTCAAGACCAACTACCCCATAAACAACTACGTGTGGACCCAGGACGGCGCACCGGCACACGCGGCAAAGAGGGTGCAGAAGTTCTGTTGGGAGAATTTTGTGGATTTCTGGCCGGCCGACATGTGGCCGGCGTCATCACCAGATTTGAACCCTTTGGACTTCGGTGTGTGGGGCAATTTGGAGGAGACCAACAAGACAAGACCCCTCATCCCAACACCGAGGCATCAAAGTCCAGCATTATGGAGGCATGGACCGGCATGTCCAAGGCCTTCGTGATCAAAAGCTGTGCGACTGTCCGACCTCGTGTGGAGGAGGTTGTACGTCAAATTTGGAGGACACATTGAATAAAAGTTGTCTAAAATTAGCAAAATAAAAATTTGGATTAAATAATTTAAGAGGACCATTATTTTAGATAGTATGCATTTTATGCTTTTAGAATTAATTTTCGGAAAAATTTGTTCAAACACCCTGTATAGCGCATTTTGTAGGGAAAATTAGACAAACTCCATTGCCAGATGGATACAAAACAATCCAGAACGACAAAAAAACCATGTATTTCGAACTTCACTCATTTAAGACTTCCACATTCACAACAGACTTTGTATGTTCTGATATTTCATGTAAAGAGATTCATGAAAGACCCTGTAGAAAGCAGAAATTGAACACTAGAAACAAAAACTCTTGTTGAATTGAGGAAACTTGTCTTCATTTTTTTAGATTTCTCATCTTGAGTCATTGAAGATCCCGTTATTCCTTAACATGAATTTATCATGCCAAAATTATTATTTTTTTAAACTACTTGTACCATAGAGCACGTAGTTTCGGAAATTTTGTAAATTAATAAGCAAAATCACAACAAAATGAAAACATTTTTTTCGGTTTTGGTCGATTAATCCGTCCAATTTATCCGCTTCCAGAGCATGAATCGATTAATCCGTAAATCCAAGGAAGCCCTAGTGAAGATTAGGAAAGAGGACGCTCCAAAAGGAAATTGTTTAATGAAAATGAAGGGCACCCAATTCAAAGAATTCAAACATTTGTGAAGTTTATTTTGCCAATGACAAAAGTTGCCAACAAAGAGTGGCTAATGATCAAGCTCCAGATGCAAAACATTCGACATGAAATTGGCCGTTTTGAATAAGTTTTTCTATGTCTCCCAATGAAGTGAACATAATACCATTGCTTAATATTTTCACTATGAACAGAGTTCCTAAACGTAGATGAATAAAAATTTAGGTTTAAGAAAACATAATCAATACTGAGCTCCGACTGGAATGGCCCAGAGCTATATTTCTTAAAGAATGAAATATGTTTTCAAAATATTTCGCCATGTTCCCTTGATTTCTTAAATATGTTAGTTTTTCCGAGGAAAAAAAGAACTACTTTCACCGTACAAAAGGCCGAAGAAAGGCTATTTTGATGGGGTCTTTGACTAATTAAACTTGACATATCGATATTCTACGACACCCTGAGTTCTTCCTGAAGTAGTGACGAGGGTATTTGCCAATACAGACCTCTGTAATTCAGCCAGAGAAGCACTTATTGATCAGAGGGAACAACTCATAGTTGCGCCTCATTATTTGTAGGATTCCGATGGAATCGGTTGTGAAGCTATAGCGGCCTCCACCCTCCTCTCCCACTGGCTCTAGCATCCCATAGTCACATGAATATATATACAGTAGATCATTTTTACTTCACACTTCACAAGGGCGTCTAATTGACGCCGCCAGCTACAACTTCATACACAAGCTAGGTCTCTCTCTAACAACGCCTTCACGTTCCAAGCATGGAGTCAATTTAACTATGCATAGACATCGCCTTTCGTACACTAGGTAGGTGAAAGTTGCGTTTCATTTATGAAATAACAGTTTATAACTATTTAGACAACGAAAATATTTCGGAAAAAATTGAGCAAAATGAGTGCATGGTCAATCCACAATATGGCTTACCTAAAATGAACCAAAAATGTCTACAAAAGGACATTTGTTCTCATATGTAACACTCAGAAACTTAACTCTTGTCATACAGACAAAAAACTGCGCCAAACGGAATTTCGTTTCTCGAGACAAAAATGTGAAGATGCGGCTCTTCAAGATTTAGTTTCGCCTGCTTCTAGAAAACTTGACATTAGTATGGTCCCTGCCATTCCAGAAGGAGATTTTGAAGATCGGAGCAATTCAAAGGAAATTTATTCGTCTCATTCCAAGAATGGAGGATCTTTCCTACGAATCACGTTTGCGGGGATTGTCCCTCGGCTCAAAGAGTTCGATCTGAATAGAGTTTACAACATCCGAGATGCAGGCACACTTGAATTAAATCTTGAGAAAGTCGAATTTGATGGATTTGAACTTTCAGTGAAAAACCTGCGCAGTGGATTCAAGCAACCGATACGTCGACTACTTATTAGTTCGCGAAGACGAAGCTCAATCCTGTTTTGCCCTAAGAGCGTTGAACTCATGGAATGAAATTGATCAAGAGATACGGGAATCTGGTTCTTTCTCAGAGATCAAAAGTGGTCTGGAATCATGCAACCTAAGTATCCCAGAGTCTTAAAAATAACCGACCTTTAGGTGGAAATTGTAGAAGATTGTACTCAGATTTGATGCAAACCTTTCAAAATATCTTAAATTTGGCTCATTACAATGTTATTGTGAGTTTCAAGTACTAACTTTTAGACCTATCAGTCACCTTTCAAAGACCAAGGGGAAGATGAGAGGGAAAAAGGGAAAAGGGGAAGACCCTTTTCGTTGCACTTGCGTGACTCTGAATGATCATTTTCAGACACACTCCAAAAAGAGCATGAAGTCTTCAGTGCAATGCTTTTTTTATTTGTGTGACAAACTCAAGCCAAGCAATATTGGTTGATCTCCAGAACATTAAACTTCAAGTTTGAATTTTGAGCTGCACAAAGAGATGCAAATAAAAACACCAAACATTTATGAACTGTGCATGAAAGGTACAAGAACATAGAACATAAAATGGCTTCCTTAGTACTCATTGGCAGTTCAGTTTTGAATTTCGACGGTCCATCGTCGCCTTGGTCTGCTTAGAACCGAAAAGTCTGGGGCTTGGTTTGTGCGTTGGCCTCAGAATCATCCTAAAACGAGAGAGGGGGCCCTGGCCCAAACTTTAGGATTGGCCCAGTTTTTTTTAGATTTGGAAGCCTACTCGCCAGGGTGGGTATTTGGTTTTTGGATATCTTGTCCACCCCTGTCCAAAAGTGGATAAATTATAATTCTAATTATAATTCAAAATAATAATTCGAAAAATAATGGTTAAGAAATTCTTAAAATTACATTCTTCAAACTTTCTGTCCAAAATAAAGTCACTTGACGAAATCTCATCAAGAATAATTTATTCAACATAAAAAAAACTTAAATTTAATGCATTAAATGAGCCAATTATTTGAAGGCCAAACTGGACATTTGAACTTCCCACTCTTCTTATTTGACGACCAAGCGTCGTCCAAAACTTGGGAAAAAGCGATCGACCAAAGGAATGAACGAACAAGACTGGGACTACCCAAGGACTCCTGAAAGAGGTGGACGCAAACTCCGATTTTTGAAAAAATGGTATGAGGCCGAGGCTTTATTTTGACCCAACGGCGTTTATTCCTTTTTAATGACTAAAACTGTTGAACATGCATCTTGAAAGAATTCATTCCAACTTATTGTGTGAATATTTATCGACTGAATGTTCTCCACCTCGGATTTAGAGTCCCAGCACCCTTTTTACTTGTCCCATGAAGATTTGACATTCAGCTCTCTGAAGGATTTTAGTCCTTATAACAATGGGGGAAATACATAGATGGAATCTTACCCCACCCATTAGTCCAAGTTCTGGGGCACGATGCTCAACAGATGTATCTGGTGGTATCTGGCGTGTTACTCCTCTTCCATCCCTATCAACACCGTTAACAGCTCCACAATGCACGTATCATTTTCATAGGAAATGAAGAAATGGGAATGGTCTCATTTTGAAAGATGTAGTCCAAGTTGGAGACGTTGTTGGCTATAACCATTGCAGGGCACTTTTGATGGGTCTGGATGAGATCAGTCATCTGATCCAAATTGGAATTGAAGCAAAGGCAAATCAAATTGGTTGAAAAGCTGACATTCTGTGAGCAAAATCAAAACAATGTGGTTCAGAGTCAAAAGCATCGTGGGAGAAGTAGGCTGGACAACATTTGGTTCAAAATAAACCTCGGTTGAATGGCAAAGAATCTTCAGTTTTATGCACACTTTTTCAGCTTCCAGCTCACTTAATCACCTTATCAATCACGACGTCCTTGAGACTAAACAGGAGAAAAATATAAGGATTAAATCCTGGATCATGGATTTGATTCATTTGAATGCAAATGTTTGAAGTCTTGGGGCTCAAGAAGGTCAGGACCATGCAGGACTGGGGTTAAAGGTCCTTCAGGGCCAGGGCATCATGTCTTTTGATTGCAAGGATGGGCTCCATATGCTTGATCGGGTTTGATTGATCTTCTTAGATCCCCTTGTCCAGTGACAGTTTTAGTATTTGTGACAGTCAGATTGAGTAAAAAATGCACACAATGAAATATTGCTGGTATCATTTCCTTCAGAAGACTTTGAGAGGGTCCATGTAATCTGAGTCAGATTGTCAAATCACCAATTTGGGGCTGGCTGACTCCAAAGTTAAAACAAAATCTTGAGCCCATCCAATTGTTGAAGGTCCACCTCACATGTTTCAAACTCATCTTGACTTGTTCTTCATTTGCTCAAATTCTTGACACTAGAGTACTTTTCTTCTTTTGTGTGATTTGCTTTCGTTAGGGCTATCATACATCCAATGGTTGTGGCCACCCAATTATCAAACCTCATTCAATGAACATTTGACAATTGGTAATCTTGAGGAGCAAACACCTTGCGGATTCAGTCACTCACACTTGTGACAAATGATGTAGCCCTCCCTGATGTCATCCACCTAATCTTCACTCATCCATGGCTGAAGTTGAGGTCCTGGAAACACCAACATCAGACTAATTTTTGGGCATGGGGTTGACCTTTAGAAAGTCTATGAGTTGGCTGGACCCCCTTGGGACACAGGAAACACTGATTAGCGCACTATCTCTTGGAGTTTCGGTCGATTTCCATTTGATTTTTGGCCCCCAACATGGCCGTTTGTAGTTCTTTGTTCATGAACTTTCAGCCTCATACGTGAAGGTTTTGTGACCAAAAGTTCCGCGAGTTCCTATCCAGTATTTATACTATTGTATAGGTTATCCCTGGACTACCAAAGTGGGGCCAATTACTTCGTCGCAAAATGTAATTAATTACAATTACACCATCCAAAAATGTAATTGACTTCAATTACAATTACATGTCAATCACAATTTTTCCGTCTCTTTCACCCTTTTGCCTTTTCAAAACGATGAAAAATAAACAGATCTGCCTTTTTCTAAGTAGCAATGCACCTGGCAACTTATAATGTCTAAAAGGTTAATATGAAAGAATGATTTACAAAAAACAATAGCTTATGAACCGGCTTAAATTTAAAAAAAATAGTATGCCATCAATCACAAGCCATATTTTTTTCAGGAATCATGAACTTTGTAGTTCCCTGGTATTTTGATTGATATTCCCAAGTATATCATTGTAAGCGTTTTCCATCCAAGAGACAAGAAGTCTTTTGAACTGGCTGTCTGAAAAAATGAATAAATAAATTATGCAAATTACGTTTCTGTTTTACAAATGGAAATATAATATTACTGTGATCAGTGATTGAAGTAATCATGGCAAGGTTTACTTTGCCAAGTAATGCTTCCAATAATAGGACTATTTTTTTGAGTATACCTAGAACAACCATTCATTCTTTAGAATTCAATTACTTTTGGAGTGTAAGTGGTTTTTGTCTGATTTGTAGAACTTCCTTTAATTTCTTTTATGTTTATTGGACTTTTGGACAGCTTCTTGGTATTTTTGGATAACTTTTGGACACCTTTGGACACTTTTGGACAGTAGGGTGTCCAAAATTCTAATGCCTACCCTGCCACTCACTCCATAGAAAACATTTTGTGTTTCTGGCAGTTTCTAGTGAGAACCGTTGAAAAGACGTGAAAAAGGTTCCTCAGATCTGAATGACCAAATTTGTACGCCCTAACATTCAGACACTTCGTCGACCCAAATTCGTTAGCATTTCGAATCTGTCTTTTGTTCACGATGGAGTTAAAGTTTGTGGTCACATGGCTGGCAATTCATCTGTTCACTTGTTTGATTGGAAATCTAATGGCGGAAAATAATAATTCTGAGAGAGTTTTGAACTTTTCTTTTTTGGTAAGTGAATTTCAATGAGCTTCTTACAAAAAGGCACTACTTTTCTTCAATATTATTGTATGTTTGTTATTCTCAAGGCTTTAGCTGTTCCTCGAAAATAAGATCGGATTACAGTTCCCGTTTCATCCTCCATAATGAGGAACGCGTTACTGCGGAATTCCTTTTTGAAAAAAGGAATGGCATTACAAAGTACAAAGTACTTTTTTGAAAGGGCACATATTCAAGATGGTTGAAGGTGTGACTTTAAACATCTCAATCACAATAATTAAGTTTTAAACTTAAAATTTGAGGCTTCTAAGAAGTATTTTAAGACAATGCCATTCAACGCTTATCTGATACTTTTTATAAGTTTTGAAAACCATGTGATTTAATAGTCAAATCCTAACCTAACCTAACCCAAGGACTCTTGAACAGGAGGGCCCCTGCCTAACCTAACCCTTTGGATCCCTTCCTCGACTGATGAGAATGGGATTGATAGTCAGTATAATCAACTGGAGGATCTGGTAGTCACAGATCAAGATGCTTTTGAGGCCATCAAGAGCTTAAAGCTCTCGAGTTCTCCTGGACCTGATGGTATGACATCTCAGTTTCTGATGAAATGTTCACAGATTCTTGCCCCAGTTTTCTCCTACTTGATGCGTTGCATCTTTGATCAAGGCAATTTTCCCTCTTCTCTAAAAGTAACTCATGTCGTTCCAATATTTAAGGGCAGAGATAAGTCACTCCCTAGTAATTATAGGCCCATTTCTCTTACCTCCAGCGTTGCAAAGGTTTTTGAGAAGATTATGAAGTCCAAGCTTGTAGATTTTTTGGAAGTCCATGATTTAATTCCTTCTGGACAGCATGGGTTTCGAGCTCATTTTAGTACAGTAACCCAATTGGTTGATCATATTGAGCAAATCATTGAAGGGCTCGAAAGTCACGAGTCAGTTGATGTAGTCTATCTTGACTTTGCCAAGGCCCTTGATAAGGTAGATCATTGTCTTTTGCTTGATCAACTCAAAGAGCTTGGAATCCAGGGTAAGGTCCTGAATTGGATTGATAGTTTTATGAGCGAAAGGAAGCAAATAGTTTAAGTTGGAGGATCTTTTAGTGGCAAGTATGATGTCAAGTCAGGTGTTCCGCAAGGTTCAATTTTAGGTCCGGTCTTGTTTATTCTCTTTATTGCTCCTCTCCAGAAGTTTAGAACAAAAGCCAGTATTTCTTCATATGCTGATGACACAAAATTAGTTTGTGGAAGGAATGGTCAGGACTCAAAATATTTAGTTCAGGGCTTAGAGAAAATCTACTCTTGGGTTGGCGAGAGTAATATGGCATTGAACGAGATGAAATTCCGCACACTGACGTATGAGGCGTCAAAATTAGATGTTTCACTCAAAGACAACGGAGGTCGTGATATTGAGCAGGTATCCTCCATGAGGGATTTAGGAGTTGTCGTCCAAAATGATGGAAAGTTCGATGAGCATATCCAGTTGAAAGTGGGGAAGGCATTTCAAACGTGCGGCTGGATCTATCGCACTTTCAATTTCAGAGATAGTATTACGATGCTAACTCTGTACAAGTCGATTGTTCAGCCTCATCTTGAATATGCCTCCCCCATTTGGGCTCCAATGAGTTCGGCAGGTTTGCAAAAGGTCGAGCAGGTCCAAAGATGTTTCACTAGGAACATCACAGGAATGAGAGAGCTCTCGTATTGGGAGAGGCTCCAAAAGTTAGGGATGTACAGTACTCAGAGAAGGTATGAAAGGTATCTGATACTGTATGTTTTCAAGAGCGTTCATGGGTTCTGTCCTAACCCGGGATTTGAAATCAGTTGTAGTGATCGTAGAGATTTTACGTGCGTTTTGAGAGCACCTCCAAATCCAAGGGAATCAAGGCTAGTTCGAACAATGAAGTCCTCCTCTCTTCTTTATCGGGCTCCTTCATTGTTCAATTTGTTGCCTATTTGCCTTCGTCGGGAATTTGTAGGAGCTGATCCTCTAACAGCATTTAAAAGAGGATTAGACAAATTTTTAAAAACTATTCCTGACCAACCCACTGAACAAGGCCCCCCCAAAAAAGAACGATGTCAAGTTACAAGTGAGATCTCGTAAGTAATTTGCGAATCTTTATATGCAATTTGACTGCAAGGTTTTAAAAATAGAGAAAAGGCAAAAGGTCTAATTCTTTATGTGAAGGGAAAAGGGACTCATTGCAAGCAATTCTGATAATGCCTATTTATCAAATCATGCGCAGAAAAAGTTGGCTTCCATGAAATGTCATTTTGGCCCAAATAGAAAAATTCCTTGTTTCAAAAACGGTAGGCACGGTACTGAAAACTTCATATCAAGTTTTTATGGAAATATCCAAGCACTGAGATATGTTTCAGACCCTGGAAACCTAACAGAAAAACTTACATCCTGAAGTTTTGAAGGTCACGTCTAGATTAAGTCTACTAAAAGGCTATTAAAATAGCTATTTTTTGTAAAGCTACATAGTAAGCTTTTAGAAAATATGTATATACTTCTCGAATCGAAGTTACTGAAAAAAAAGTTTCTCTGGTGCTGAGTTATTTGAGTTTAATTGGTACGTTTTTGTCTTAAAAGCGCAAAAACACCCCAGGTATACGAAAACTCAAATGTTCAAGGCAAAAGAATGGATTTTTGAATTGGCCAGTACAGTGTAGGAAGGATTACGGTGGATTGCGATAAAAACACTTTGTTTTCAAGATTGAGCCAAATATCAAAATTAGACTGATGTGAGATTTTTAGCCAAGAAAAGACAAGCATCACTTCAAAGATGTACGTACCTATAGGTTGTGAAGAATTGATTGTTGTCTTTCGTTGTGGACCCTGCCCAGACCTGCCGCGTAGACATCGCTGTTGGCCAGCCAGCACTGTCCAGGCACTTAGGAAGAGACAAATTACCTAATATTTCAAGTAAGTTTGCCAACAATATCACCAACCAATGTCCTTTTCCATCGGTAAACAATTATGATACTTATTTACAGGGACAATGTCACACATATTGCGAAATAGTTAAAATTATGTTGAGTTTTGTCTCTTCCCGAGTGCACGGACAACGCTGGCTGGCCTTTAGCGATGTCTACGCGGCAGGCTGGTGGGGCGGGAATAGAGCGGGACAACAAACAATTCTTCACAACCTCTATACTCTTGAAAAAAACTCCCAAAAGGTGTGGCATCAAAGTTAGACAAATTTATTTTCTGTGACTAGGCTGGCAGTTTTTTGGAAAGTCGCTCGTTTAAGTCCACAATAAGAAAAATAATCAAAATTAATGCAGTTGGAAAAGGAACGCGTTACGAGTACTTTTTGGGTTTTGAAGCTGTTACAATTACAGAATTTTTGAAATGTAATGGCATTCCAGTCACTTTTTCGAAAAAAGGAACAAATTACTTTAATTTCGCTACTTGTAATTTTGCTACAACTGACCTGGTTATTCTTAAGCATTTAAGATAGAGAATTGGTTTGAGAGCCTAATCACTATTTGTGTTTTGTGAGCCTAATTACTAATTGTATTTTGTGAGAAAAAATGCAACTTTGTTGCTTTGTTAATAAGCGAATTCACTTACTTTGCAAAGACTTAAAGACTGTAAAGAATTACAAATAAACGGGATACTATTTAATCCTATGCCTGATAATCATCATTGGCACAAAATGAAAAGATTGAGGCAATTCTGCCTTGTGAAACATTAACATCTAATTAGATACGCAATTGATTTTGAATATTTAGAACGTCAATTGAAGCCATTTGAGCGTTTTTCATGTGCACACTATTGCATTGTCATCTGAAATGACTTTTTTGTTGAACAATTGTCTGGCAACCCTGGTAAAGTTGCGTATTCGTAGCAGTCGTCAGGTTGACAATGCCACAGACTGTTATGCCTAACTTTGTAAAAAGTTTTGATATTTTGTACTTATGATGTACAGTATATGACAGAAGTTATTTAAGTAAGTTTTTGCCATTCATCTATTAATTTTTGACTTTGTCACTGATTACCAGGGCCACCAAATTTTGGTAAAAAAAATTGCCAAAAAATGTATTTTTTTTTGGTAGTTTTTTCTTGAAAATAATGTAATGAAATTGGATTTTTTGGTAGTTTTTTTGGTTGTTTGGTAGTTCTATTTTTAGAGCTTTTTCTCATTTATTAACATAAATACAGTGCGCTACAATCAAATTTATTTAAGATATTAAACATGCTTTATTTTTGGTAGTTTTTGAGAAATAACGTAACAAAATTGGATTTTTTGTTAACATTTTTAATACTTTTCTCGTTTTATTACCTAAAAACTGCCCTTTTTTCTTTCATAGCTAGGAACAGATGCTGAAATGACCATATTTTGTCACAATTGTTGCAAATATAACAGGTTCTATTCTTATTTTGATTTTTGACATCACTCTCAATGGACGAGGCATTTTTCCTACATTCTCTCGAAATCTTCCCAATTTTTGTAGTTTTCAATAAAGAATTGCACGTTTTTGTGACAACAATGTAAAATACCATTTATAACAGTCTAGCGGGCCTGATGATAAACTAAATATACTTGTTAAAAATAATTCAAAACACTGTTCTTGCTTCTTTATCTTGACTTTGATGTAAAATCAAGTAATTTTCCATATCATATCCATCAAAACGGCAATTTTTGCACGTTTATTTAATTTTTTCCTCATTTATGTAATTTTGGACAAAAATGGCAGATTTTGGTAATTACATTGTAAAATGTAATTTACATCTATCTGGTGGCCCTGCTGATTCCGTGAAACTAAATAAGCTCATGGGAAAGAAGTGTCATTTCAACTATTGGACTTGATATATAGCCCCCACCACGACACACACAAAAGCCTGCATTTGAAGGGTACATGGGAAGTCGAAAAAAGGAACAACAAAATAGGTACCCTGGAGCTGATGCATAAGCTCAATGATTACTGGATAACAACTGATTCATTCAGATAACAGGGTTGCCAGGCACTACATCTCTATCATCTACAATTCAAAAATTATTTGTGCAGTTTGACTTGAACATTACCAACAAGATATTTCTGCCACCATACAATTTTAATGTTTATGCCAAAGTGAACACCAATCCCACACTATTGAACTTTGGTAAGCAAAGGATTATAAGAAAACTCCAACTTGGATTTAAAAAAAGATGATGAACTGCAAATAATATATCAAAAATGAGAAAATGATTGAAAGTAACAAGTGAAAGATAAAAAATACTGAGAGTATTTTTCCCCCTGCCTCTTTCTGCCTCTTCACCTCTGGATGGGGGTATGTGTGACACTTAAATTATCATGTTTAATAACTTCTATATGTCTTATTCGTAATCCTGATAAAGGTCCTGATGATGTCCTGATATCTTCGACCTGATGATAACTTCAAGTTATTTTACTAAGGGCCTCTTAACCCCAGTTTTACGAGGTCCTGACCTTCTCGAATTTCTATCATTTTTATTCAAGATACTTTTTACTCGTTTATGTCTCAAAGACGTCGTGATTGTGAAAGTGAAGTTTGCTGACAACTAAAAATCTTAATTGCGGGACAAAAATGAAGATTCCGTGCGCTCTAACTTGGGGTTTTCTGAGCCAAAAATTGGCAAGACTACTTCTCAGATGTTGTTTCCAATTCTGAATCCCTTTTCGTGGTTTTGTTTTTGCCTTCTAACATGTCAGGTTTTAACGAATTCGATTTCCTTCTGTTCCAATTCTAATTTGGATCAGATGGCTATGTGATCTAAACCCGCCAAGAGTACCCTTAAAGAGTGCCTTGTTTTAGCCAATATCTTCGACTTGGACTACGTCTTCTATGAAGACGTTCTTTTAGACGTTCTATTCTTTCAATTTCTTATGATAATAATAATTTCGGCATTGTTTTGGTCTTGAGAAGAATGAATATCGTCATCATAATCAAGATACCATCAGAGATCTTTCAGTTGAGTATTGTTTCGCCGAACTTGGACTAATGGGTTGAACAAGGTTTTATCTACAGAGTTGAACAGATAAATTGGCCGTTTCTTATAGAACTGAAAAAAAGCGGACAAAAAATAATGCCTAAATGAACAGTTTCATTGCCCCTGCAAAGTCCAACATTCATCCTCCTCCCCACCCTTATTTCTGGTGGGGAATGTTGGAGAGGGGAAAGTCTCCTCTGTCGGACACAAAATTGTTGTCGACCTAAAGAGTTCCGTCAATGGTAAATGGGCCAAGGTTTATCCCGCGGACCCCATTAACGCCTGCGGCAATTTTCGTCCACACGTGGTGACCATGTTGCCCGCAGGGGGAAGACTTCGAGGCCCTGGGGTACTCGGTTGACTTGATGATGGCTCTGGCGTCGTTGCCGTCCGAGAGCAATTCAGCAATCACTTTACGCTTTTGTTCCTGGGGCTTCATATTTCCCGATTTAAACAAAAGAAATTAACAAACATTCAAAACCGGTTTTTGGTCAAACCAGAAAAACGCGGGAAATAAAAGTATTCCTCTTGCTGCAGGAGATATACGTCATCCAAGTTTTGTCTGGATATATCTGCCCCTCCCCGTACAACAGGAAAAAGAGCGGTGAAAGGACGCTCCCTTGAGGATATCCACTTTCCATGTACGTTGTCTCAGACATTGAGTCGTCAAGAAATACGTACCGTTTGTGTCCTCCCTTCTAGGAACGATCTCACCCACGAAACACTGTGTCTGTCAAAGCCAAGCACCTCGAGCTTTTTGCAAAGTACACTGGCATCCATGCAGTTAAATGCAGATGTAAGGTCAAAGAGTATTACCCCCACTAGGCCATCAATCGCTCTTCTTTTACCCTAGTTGGTGAGCATGGAGAGAACCGCTGAGTTTGTTGATCTTTTTGGCAGAAAGCCGTGTTGAGAGGATGAGACAAGTTGGAAAACCTCCACCTAATCCATAGTCTGTTCGCTAACGATCGATTTCAGTACTTTTGAGGTTATGAAGAACGTTAATTGAAGGTTACAAAAATTGCCACTCGATGGAGCCAAAACAGGGGCAAAGTCCCTTGATTTCAGATCCATCCTCAACTTTGATTTGTTACAAAAATTGCAGCTTCCATCTTAAAATGGATTTCTCTTCATATTTCGAGCCTTTTGGAGCTCAGCTACGATATTATTGTGCTCAAAAAGTAAAAAGTCACAATGAGTAATCACAAAATTGAGGCTAAATATTTACCACAAGCACCCACAAATGTTTCTATCTCAAGATGTCGCTGATTGTCATTTTTCTCTTTGATAGGACAATTGAAGTGTGGCTTTGTTGTGCCTTTTCATGGAGCGAGAGAGTCGACATCTGCCACGGCTAGCTCGCATTGTGCAAGCACATGAAAAGAGACAAAATTCAGCATTTCTCAAGCAAATTTGCCAAACTTGTAACAAAATTTCTTATTTGATGTAGCTAAACTATCATTACATTGCTAGAACAAGTCAATGCAACATATTTTGCACAATTTCGTGAATTATGCCAAATTTTGTCTCTTTGCAAGTGCATGCATAGTGCTGGCTAGCTGTGGCAGATGTCGACGCTCTCGCTCCATGAAAAGGCACAACAAATCCACACTTCAATTGCCCTAATCTCAACTTTGCTTCCTTCAGAGGGCTTGCTCTGACGGGAGAGTTGTTCATTTTGAGAACAAGAGGGGGCACCCCTTAGATCAATTATAATCACTAGATAGCGTGTAAGCTTTAGTCTGGCTGATTTGGCAAGCGGGGCGGAATGCGTTGAATTCATGAGGAAAATGTCTCCCTCGCAACTGTTGAGCGGACAGTTAGTGTGACCAAACATGCAAAACAAGACCAACTTTTTAAAACTCATTCTTGAAGCCACAAGTTAATTTTTGTCCATAAATGTATTGGATTAACCCTACATAACGCAAAAGCTTACACTTGTGTTCTTCCTACCAGTGGCTTATTCAATGTATTGGCAAAAAAGTTCCTAGTTGAAGCATTCAAATCCAAGGCATGGTCACGTAGTGACGTCTTCCGTTCTTCCAAGAAAGTGACCACTAGCAATAACAAAAAGTGACCCAAAAACATAACTCAATTCCACATTTGGTTCATCAATTGCATGGTTGACATTTGCCTGGTCACACATTTCAAATGTTCCCGCACTTTTGTCCGCTCAACAGTTGGCGACCGGAGACACATTTTTAGGCTTACACTCCCTCTAGTATTAATAGAACTCAATGGGGCACCCTGGTAGGATGTGTTAAGGGCATGCTAAATTATGCTATGGTGAAAAGAATGTTAGTTTTCGTTAAAATCCTAAATTGGTAACAACGATATGGGACGATAATTTGATATCTCTTCCTTTTTCCCTTTCTTGTGAATGGGGATCATTTTTGCGGCTTTCCACGTTGTTGGAAACATACCATCCCTCAATGATGTATTTATGATTCTCGTTAGTGGAAGGATCAGGACTTGCAGGCTCTTTCTCTAAACGTGTGATCTTAATTCATCTCATATCGTGCTATTCGAGCTTATGAGAGCGTTGATGTGTTTTCTGACCGTTTGTTGTCTAACTGTACGTAACTCTTCATTGTCATAACTCATAAGGACCAAAGTCCATTTGAAAGTTAAATTTCAAACGTTCATGAGACAAGTTAAAAGAGTGTTTGAACCTCTGAAACCAAGGCGGAGAGCATCCAGTCATATGCTTATCAACACAAGAAAGCTGAATGAATTATTTCAAGGCCCATGTTTAATAGTGTTAGCTGTTAATAAAGTATAAATCACGTTATGTCAAAATCTAGTCTCGGCCTCATAACGTTTCTTCAGATATCGGAGTTCCTGTCCACCCCTTTCAGGGGTCTCTGCATTGTGTAACCCTCGAATTAACACCAGTTTGGACCTTCATGAATTTCCAAACCTGTTCTAAATATCAAAGGTATTCTTGTCTTTTCAGGAAAGTGTTCGACTCTTATTAGATGAAAAGCTCAATAAGATTGACAACATTGATGGCAGTCAAACTCACACTCTAGCGCAGTATCGAGAAGGAAGGCAATTCTGCAATTGCCCACCAGGGCCCCGAGGCAGACCTGGTCAGATGGGAATCCCTGGCCTAAAAGGCGTAAGTGGGCCAGATGGTTCACCTGGTGACGTCGGTCCACAAGGAAATCAAGGGCCACCTGGATCACCTGGTGCCAATGGTGTAATGGGTACTAACGGTGCTGTTGGAGCAATGGGACTCACTGGACCTCCAGGGCCCCCTGGATTGGATGGAAATCCTGGCGAGTCTGGTTTACCTGGATTACCTGGAAGTCCAGGGCCTCCAGGAGTCTCAGGAGCTTTTGGCATGTCAGGAGCATTGGGTGTCTCTGGAGCATTTGGACGACCTGGTCCACCTGGAAATCCGGGAAATCATGGGGCTGGAGGGCCCATTGGACCAATCGGACTCAGCGGGACGGTTGGACCTAATGGTGCTTTTGGACCACCTGGTAGCCCAGGGCCAGTTGGACCATATGGGTCTATGGGATTGCCGGGTGCATCGGGTGTGAATGGAGAACCAGGTGCACCAGGATCCCCTGGTAGCTCAGGATTAACTGGACCCATTGGCGTAAAAGGAAAAGATGGCCAAAATGGACGAGATGGAACCCCAGGACCATTGGGCTCACCTGGAGTGGCAGGAAAACTTGGCAATTTTGGGGCAACAGGCGACTTTGGAGTTCCAGGGCTCGCAGGAATCAAAGGGATTCCTGGCCTTTCTGGATTACATGGGCTTCCAGGGCTTACAGGACCCCGAAGTCTACCAAAACGTAAGAACATCGTTATGATGGGGGCCAAAAACGGCAGAACTGTTTATTGTTTTGGTCTTATCACTATGGATGGGGATAACGTGTAAGTACATCCCATCTCACGCCGGGATGTTTGGCTAAGAGTTATCAAAGTGTCGTGAGATCAATCTCACCATTTCCAAGAAAAAACTACTGTACATGTGGGCAGAGGAATGAAATTGGCAGGATATATTATTTCAACTTCTGGGTCAAACCTGACCCGGAGGAAATGTTGGCCCTGAAAAAAAATCCCCCCAAGAAAAGATATATCTTCCCTTTGTTTTTCCCTAGGTTTGGCAAGTCACTTAAGTATTTTTGTCAGATTTGGCTCAAATAACCAGGGGTATGAGATCTTTACTTAAAAAGGATTCTGCGTATATATGGTCACATGAGATTTCAGAAGAATTTGACAAGTCAAGAGAGCTTTCAACAATGTGTTTACCAACACAAAGAGGAAATGAAACATCCAGTAGGACCTTTTGAGTACGACGATAAAACTGCTTATGATAGTGAAGTTATGGCCAATATGCTTGGAGATCAGTTCTCAAGTGTATTTTCAATTCTAAAAAGGATAGGAAAGGCTAGTATGACGCGATGACATGATGCTAGTATTGTTGTTGATGAGCAGGGCCACCAGATAGATGTAAATTACATTTTACAATGTGATTACCAAAATCTGCCATTTTTGTCCAAAATTACATAAATAAGGAAAAAATTAAATAAACGTGCAAAAATTGCCTGTTTTGATGGATATGATATGGAAAATTACTTGATTTTACATCAAAGTCAAGATAAAGAAGCAAGAACAGTGTTTTGAATTATTTTTAACAAGTATATTTAGTTTATCATCAGGCCCGCTGGACTGTTATAAATGGTATTTTACATTGTTGTCACAAAAACGTGCAATTCTTTATTGAAAACTACAAAAATTGGGAAGATTTCGAGAGAATGTAGGAAAAATGCCTCGTCCATTGAGAGTGATGTCAAAAATCAAAATAATAATAGAACCTGTTATATTTGCAACAATTGTGACAAAATATGGTCATTTCAGCATCTGTTCCTAGCTATGAAAAAAAAGGGCAGTTTTTAGGTAATAAAACGAGAAAAGTATTAAAAATATTAACAAAAAATCCAATTTTGTTACGTTATTTCTCAAAAACTACCAAAAATAAAGCATGTTTAATATCTTAAATAAATTTGATTGTAGCGCACTGTATTTATGTTAATAAATGAGAAAAAGCTCTAAAAATAGAACTACCAAACAACCAAAAAAACTACCAAAAAATCCAATTTCATTACATTATTTTCAAGAAAAAACTACCAAAAAAAATACATTTTTTGGCAATTTTTTTTACCAAAATTTGGTGGCCCTGTTGATGAGATTGACATTGATTGTCAGGATAATCGATTGGAGGATCTGGTAGTCACAGATCAAGATGCTTTTGAGGCCATCAAGAGCTTAAAGCTCTCGAGTTCTCCTGGACCTGATGGTGTGACATCTCAGTTTCTGATGAAATTTTCACAGATTCTTGCCCCTGTTTTCTCCTTTTTCATGCGTCGCATATTAGATGAGGGCGGGTTTCCCTCCTCATTGAAAGTAGCTCATGTTGTTCCAATTTTTAAGGGCGGAGATAAGTCTCATTCTTGTAATAATGAGCCCATTTCACTAACTCCAGTATAGCAAAAGTATTTGAGAACACGGTGTTCCGAATGGCTTTTTAGGTTTGATACAAAAATACCCAAAGACATTATGGCGGTTTGGAATCACAATTCAATGGGAAACAACTTTATCTTTATTGTATTATATAAGTTTAGGTCCAGGGAAAAAGTTATATACCTAAAAACCTATTAATTATAACACTTTTTAACAAACTATTTAACCCATATTTAAAAACCATTTAGTTACCTTATGAATTCAAATTGAATAAAAATTCATTCAGCAACAGCTCAGTTATTTGACTTTGAATGGTCCATTTTTGACCCCAAAAAGCCGAAAAACGTTAGTTATATGAAAAAACAAATTCCCAAAGATTTCACATAGCTTTTCAATATTGCAAAAATAAATTGAAACTCAAAATAGCTCAAAATAAGAAAGAATATCACTAAAAGTGCATTTACTTGTCTTGACTTTGCCAACGCCTTCGATAAGGTAGATCATGGTCTTTTGCTCAATCAACTCTAAGAGTTTGGAATCCAGGGTAAGGTCCTGAATTGGATGGGTAGTTTCATGAGCGGGAATGAGCATTGAACGGGATGAAATTCCCCACAAAGACGTATGGGACGTCAAAAATAGATGTTCCACTCAAAGGCAATGGAGGTTGTGATATCGAGAGGTATCTTCCATGAAGGATTTAAGAGTTGCCATCCGAGATTATTGAAAGTAGTAATGGACCGAAAGCGCTTTCGGCCGAAATTTCGGTTTCAGTTTCGCTTTCGGTTACGGTTATTCCTACCGAACTACCGAAACCGAAAGCAGACATGCACTATAAAAAATGGAGTTTGACGACAAAATCGAAGTTCCTTTTGGTCCAAAAACCTCTGAAATTTAATTTTTCGGTTTTTACAAAATTTGCGACTACCAAACATCGAACACATGAGCAATTCAAATTTTTGAGGTGAATTTTAAATTTATACAATTTTGAAGTCAGCTGCTTTCGGTTTTGGTTTCGGTTAAGCCCTCTTTCGGTCGAAACTTTCGGTTTCGGCTATGACCCCTTTCGTTCCATCACTATTTGAAAGTTCGATGAGCATATCCAGTTGAAAGTGGGGAAGGCATTTCAAACATGTGGCTGGATCTATCGCACTTTCAAGTCCAGAAATAGTATTACGACTTCATTCAGCCCAGAAGAATCCATTTCTAGTGGGGCATTACCGGGGCTTGTTAGTACCCTGACAATTAATAACAACATTTTGGATCATAGGAATGTCGGGAAAACTTACTAAAATCGCTACTATCAATGAGCGCTCAAAATGCCTTTTATGTTTAGTCATTGGTGACCTTGTACTTAAACAAAACCCAGTTACAAATATCTGGGGAGATTAACTACGGTCAAAAACATCCTTCATTTTGGACGCTCGTATGACCTCGAATGTTGCCGAAGGGGCAAATTGTTTCGGCGCAATCGAAAATATATTCGATTGAGCATTGAGAACAAATTCTCCGACTAAACAATTGAAGCTGATGGTCGTAGCCGTGATTTAAATGACCCTGCACCTCAAATGGTCCCAGTAGTTTCTCGTCGTTCACGTCGAATTCGAGATCAAAAGTAAAAAGAATCCATTACTTACGTGGGCTGATCCAACAAGAACAACACGAAAGCCATAATTTCATAGAAAAATGAGAAATCAAAAAAAGTTTATTCTAAGACTTTCCAACGTAGTCTCCTCCTAGGTACTTTTCACAACGTTTCAATCACGCCTCAAAGACCGGCAAGAAGCCATTAGCCGCTAGGACTTTCAAGGACCCCTCCGTTGATTTCTTGAGTTCATCATCGGCCATGAAACGAGTTCCAGCCATCAATTTCTTCATTTGAGGGAAGAGATGAAAGTCGCAGGGTGCCAAATCAGGGGAATAAGCAAGATGCTCCAACAACTTGAATCCTTCTTGTTCAGAAATGAACGTGTCACCTTGCTTATGTGCCGCCTAGCATTGTCCTGATGAAAAAGCATGTCAGAAATGGATTTGCCTCTTCATTTCGATGAAAATCCCCTTAAATCAGCTCCCCTTAATCAGCTTAAATAAGCTCCTTTTAAAAGCTTGAAGGATTCAGTGGCTGATTTGCCGGTCTTCACAGAGGTTTTGATCGCACCACGTTGCGCCATGCTCCATATTTTGAAAATAACAAAAATCCGTAGGGTGTCTTCCATGAACCTTACTTTGGCATCACTTTGTAGGAGAACGGTGGGAAATTTGAAAACTGCGCATAGAAAAACAATGGTAGAATCATGTCAAAGCTACAAAAGTTAGAAAAATAATTTTCCACAAGAACCCCTCATTAAAGCACAATTGAACCAGTCTCATTGTTGTTGAATCAACCCAAGTTCAAAAAATGTGCCAGCACGCAGGGAGGGACATGGATGCTTTCTGCAATTCCATGTCACTTCGGTTGGAATGGGTGCATTCGGCGTCATCGCGATCCTTGTCCTCCTGCTGCTGCTTGTTTTTTGTTGCCTGAACAGGGCCCGCCATGAGACGTTTCGAATCTTTTATCAGGCCCAATGCAATCAGGGTTGCATCGGAGAAAAACCCGCCCGGGTTTTTCGGGTGGGTTTTTCGGGCGGGTTTTTCGATTCTGGGTTTTTCAGGTTTTTCGGGGTTTTTCAATATTTTTGGTTTCTTTTATATTTTGTTTCATATTCTTAACTCTTCGTGCTATTTTCTTGATATTGGATCACATTAGCACATCACAACTAAGTTTTTGACGATATACGACACAAGGAGCAACAACTTTTGCCATTTTTTGTCTCTATTTGTCAAGGTAGTCCTATGCTAAAAAAGACAAATTTGCGATGAATACATTTGCCCAGAATTGAGACATATCTTTGGCCTAATTTGACATTTCTATGTCAACAAGTAACATTTTAAAATCAGAAAATGGCAACTTATTAACACCTTTCCTCTCATCGAATGCAACTTTTAACAAAAATGAGCAACTTTATCCGTGCCCTATCTATAACGTACAGTATTCTCAAAATTCATATCTTCTTCAAGAGATCCAGGAAATGCAAGTTCCACGAGCATTGACATTAAGCCGCATAGAGGTGAGCAAATTCTTAGAGACAAATTTAAGACTAAGTAAAGAAAAACCCGAAAAAACCCGAAAAACCCGCCCAGGCGGGTTTTTCGGGTTTAATGTCAACCGGGCGGGATTGAAGCAACCCTGAATGTAATCCCGCTTCCCCTCTATCATGGCAACCCCCTTCTCAATTACACCATAGATAAATAAAATAGAGATATCTCAATTTTGACGTCGCCAAAACCGCCCTCTTTGAGGGATTACCCAGGGATAACCTATATAATAGTATAAATACTGGATAAGAACTCGCGGAATTTCTCCGGCACGCAACCTCCGGTATGAGGCCGAGATTCGTAAACAAGAAGTACAAACGCCGGCCATGTTGGGAGCGGAAAATCAAACGGAAATCGGGTTAAGTTCTGGTATTACGGACCGGGCGTGCGTAAGGGAAAGAAGAGGTTGGCAAAGCTCTAGGAGAACTTCAGGGTGGCCAAGTCTTGTTAGGTTGTGGTAAAGAAGCTTCTTTTGAGTAGTAAATGAAAACGCCTGCGCTTGAACGAGTAGCTTTATTGGCCTAAGATAACTACGTGCCTACTTGCACGTAGTTATGTTTCCTCGAATGCCCTTCCAAATATGTAAATATATTCATTGCAAAGTTCCCATCTCTAAATCTTTACTTTGTGCAGTTCTTCGTTGTTCAAACTTTACAAATTCCCCTCGTCAGGTGATATCGAGAGCAACCGTACTTAGTTTCCAAGCAAGGCCCACTGTCGCCTCCTTTTGACCACAGACCATATAATGTCATTATATGATCTGTGCTTTTAACTCCCTTGAGAGGCAGAGTTGTGTTAACAAAGCCAAGCAGTACAAGAGTAGTCCAACAGAGTTCACCAGTTTTTTGGACGAGAGGTTTGGTCAACCTGACACTCAATACATTAACAGAATAAGGACGAACAGGCCACCGTCCACCATCAACTTCTTTTCCTTACGCACGCCCGGTCCGTAATACCAGAACTTAACCGGAAATCGACCAAAACTCCAAAAGATAGTGCGCCAATCGGTGTTTCCTGTGTCCCACGGGGGTCCAGCCAAGTCCTAGCCTTGACAAAGGTTAACGCCACGCCCAAAAATTCGTCCGATGTTGGTGTTTCAAAGACATCAATTTCAGCCATGAACGAGTGAATGAAAGAGTGAATATTACATGATGGATGACATCAGTGAGGCCAACATCATTGGTCACAAGTGCCAATGAACCCGCAAGATGTCTTTTCTACAAGATGACGATCAAGTGATCAAGTGAAATCTGATGACTAGGTGACCTGCTACATCCTTCGGAAGTGATAGACCTAACTAAAGCAAAAAGAACGAATAACAAATTTGGACCTTAATCGGAATGTCAACTTCCTGTTGAACAAGGATTAAGAACCAACTTCCCTCCAAAAACTCTCCCCGGACCATAACGGGGAGTTTAATCGCACTCATCCATGACACAACTTGAACATATTAAAAATATCTTACCATTCATTGAAGTATCGATGACAAAATGGCGTTTTTTCCGAGCTCATCTAATATCCGCCTTGACTGACTTATGAATATCTTTGAACTTACCATCGAACCATTCATGTATTATCCTGAACTTACTTGAGACATGGCAATATTTGTTTGAAATTGAGATTGTTATAGGTTGTGTCACCTTGGCATAACTTCATGTTCTAGAAATGATGGTCCATCTTCGAATTTCTTTTATTACATGGTTGTGCCTTTGAGTTCAGGATAATCCAAGAACAAGCAAAATATTCTTAAGTTGTTCAAGTTGTGTAATGGACAAGTGCGATAAAACTCCCCGTTTTGATCTGGGGGAGAGTTTCCGGAGGAAAGTTGGTTCTTAATCCCCCTTTCATGAGGATTTTTCGTTCGGATTGTCAGATGGATCACATGGCTGATCTGATCCAGACCCGTCAAAAGTGCCCTTCAATAGTTACAGCCAACAACATCTCCGACTTGGACTCCATCTTCTTTCAAAATGAGACCATGCTTGTTCTTTCATTTTCCTATGGAAATGGGTCCTGCATTGTGGAGGTGTTGAAGAGGATGGAAGAGGAGTAACCCTCCAGATACCACCACAGATACTTCTGTTGAGCATTGTTTCACAATAGTTGGACTAATGGGTGGAGTAAGATCCCATCTAGGTATTTCCTCATTGTTAGGAGGACTAAAATCGTTTGGAGAGCTGAATGTCAACCGCTTCATGAGACGAGTAAAAAGGGACCCCTAAAATCAAGGTGAAGAACATCCAGTCCCTAAATATTAACACAAGAAGTTTGACTGAATTCTTTCAAGACACATGTTCAACAGTTTTAGCCATTAATAAGGAATAAATGACGTTGTGTCAAAATAGAGCCTCGGCCTCATACCATTTTTTCAAAAATCAGAGTTCGTGTCCACCCCTTTCAGGGGTTCCTGGATTACCTAACAAAATTAGTAAAAATGATTGTTTCATAAGGAACTGAGCAGTCTGGGGCTAGTTTGTGATTACACGTACATATGCAAAGACCGATTCGTACCAGGTGATCAGTTTCGCTACATCGACATCGTACAAGTTCTACATCTCCTAATTTAGTGGCCCATTTTGCAATAATATTGCCAATTTTCGTGTTTTTTGCCTATTTTTTGACATTTATCTGCTTATTGGGCAGAAATCTGCACCCCGAATGATCACTAATCACTAGGCTGCCAAAATCTGGTTTATCCTTTTTAGGTTTGAAAACAAGTTGTGGGCATTTAAAGGATACATGTATTTGTGTTTTCAAGCATATTTTTAGGCATAATTTAAGTTTGCGCAAAAAAAAAGTGATAAAAATTGCAACGAAAATTACAAAAACCGCCTCAAGTTTCCAAAATTCGACCAAAATTCCCGCTAAATTTGACCACGGCTGTTTTCGGATTGTTATTGTTCTTTAAATGATTGTGCACATATGTCCATGCTTTAGTACGCAGAATTAAAATTGGCCACGGAAATTTAGCCTCGAGAAAATATTTTCAGTTTTGCTTTTTCGCCTTTTTCAGCCTCTTTCCTGTCAATTTTAGCTTTTTTCAGCATTTATTGCACTTTCATTGAAACCAAGTTTTGCTACTCATAAAAAATTGCAGCATTTTTTCCAACAGCATTTTCGTCACTATCAGCAAAAATCTTGTTATTGCTGGTGAAATCAAACTTCAAAAACAAAGAGTCAAGGTTTCGGGGATAGTTCCTGTAGGTTTTTTTACTTTTTGTGTTTTCTTTGTGGATTTGCAGCAGCAGAGCCAAAAGAAACGACATCAAGTTTTCTTTTTTTCATCAGAATCACACAAAATTATTAAAAAAGTTCAGTAATTTAAAAGGCTTCAAATTTTTTAATCTCCCCAAATGTTTGGATTCATGAAGGGAAAAATGAGTCCAAGTTCAACCCCCTCATTTTCTCGAGAAATCCTTTTTCCCAAGAAAACATTGAAAGTTTAGCCTTTTTCAGCCATTTTGGCCCCAAAGTTGTCATGGCAACTAAATCCTTTACATTGATCTTGCAACATCCCGTAAATCATGAGAAAACTTGAAAGATGTTCATCTTTTCTTGTTTTTCCCGAATTTTAGCTTTATTTTCCCAAATCTAGGTTTTATTTCACTAATTTTGCTTTAAAGCTTGGGTGGGAATTGTTCACTTTGTTTGGTGAGCCTTTTTCATTCGTTTAAATGTCCTGACCCACTAGCATGGAGCATTGGTAACCTTGGTAAGCTTCTTTTTAATCTTTTCAGGAACACTTCAAGTTTTGCATGCCTTAACTTTGCAACCGATTAGTGGGGCCAGCATCTCGTTTCGATCTGCTAAAACGGGTCAAGTGTTTAATGGAGTCACCAACAACAATGGACTTTTTACTTTTGAGGGACTCTCCATTGACCAAGAGGGAACTGTAGACGTTGTTCAAGACGGCTTTGTCACTTTCGAACAATTTCCCATTTCCGCAGATACCACTGAATCCGGAACATCTGCGGCAATACACATGTCCCCTGTTCTAACGGTGTGTAGTAATTCTGCAAATTGGGACTGAGTCTAAAAATTATTTTAAATGTTTGAATCTTTTAGACGAATCAAAACAAACGTGTCATTTTGAATTGGAGACCCTCTTTGGAACTGGATCTCCATGTTCTTCAACTTGACTCCCTAAGCAATCGATTGAATTGTTTTGTCTTTTGGAGTAATTATAGATGTGGAAACGCAGTGCTTTACCAGGACTCTTTTGTGAGTGTAAAATCAACCAATTGCATTGAAAACTCGCATATTCATTCTTGTCTTGTTCTTACAAAAGGGTGGTTTCGCCGCTGAAGTAATAACTTGGAACCAACCAGACAATTTCCAATACGCCATAGTAGTTCATCTTTTTAACAATGCGGGTGTACCTTTGCCTGAAACTGATGCCAAAGTTGCTCTTATTGGTAATGATGGATCTACCAAGTATGTGACAATACCCCAAAAGGAGCCTGTTCCTGACAGCAGGTAATGTGGTATCACGTTTTTATGTTATGCATGACCACGGTAAGGTCATATTTTGAACAAATATGCTGCCCATCCTATTGGTACTTTTGCTCAATGTCTCAAAAGGAAAGATTTACCCTTAGATATTCATCAGGAACAATGAATACTCATCCTAACTCTAAAGTCTACATTAGGGATCGGTAGGGATGGGGAGCAATAATAATTGCTACCTTTCTATCTATCTATCTCTTCAGAAGCACTAGAATTTGCCAAAAAGGACAAAATGAAGAGCTTTTGAGCAAAATACATTTGGCCACCTGGCTTCTCCGACCAAACCCTATTGAACTTCAATCCAAGCTTGAAAAATTGGCCAATAGAGGGTGCGAAAGAGGGGGCAAGTCGGGCAAGTGCTGTGTCCTAAGCTCACCAGTCGTTTCTCTTTTCTTGCCCTACCTTCCCCGCCATCTATAGGCGTCTATTTAAAGCTGGGGTTCAAATCTTTCATAGGGACTCTTCCTTCTTAGGCCAATGCAGATCAGCCTCAAAACCTGTTTGTGATTTTTACTTTTGAGGTCTTGTATCCTTCTTTTAGGATGTGGTTGGTAGGATGTGTCAGTGGCTCCAATGGAATTGAGACATTCGAAGAAATTGACGAAATTCTTGCAATAGGATCCGGTGCAGACCTCTCTCCAAATGAAATACAGGCCATCTGGGAGAATAACGTTGCTCCGTACTGTCTCACGTAATCATTCACGAGTCTTGACTCAGGACAGGAACTTTAGACAAATAAACTCATTCCCTTTTTCCGTTTTTTTTTGGCTTCATTCGTCGCAAAAATATTACTCGTCTAATTTGGATTTCAAAATCAGGACTTTTCTTGGATTTAAGCTTTAAGTTTTTTTTTTTTCAAAGAAAAATAATGTCTTCAAAAAAGTCTAAAGTCAAAACTTTGGACAAAGTAATATTTCGATTCTCAGTTATTAGAAATATTATTTATACACCTGCAAAGGAAGGGAGTAATGGCCAAAATCCGGCGGAGGGAGTTTCATTTTATTGGCGACCCGAGGGCCTCAGCCCGAGGGGCGTCAATTAAAATGAAACGAGTGATGTCGGATCTTGACCATTCCTCCCTTCATTTGTGGGTGCATATGGTATTTTGTTGACCAACTTATCCTTTTTGGGACTTCCGTTACAATTTTTCAACCCTGAAAATCAGTTCAACCACGGACATTCGTACTATCCAACTAGCATGCTTTGCTTACTCAATACTCTTGGCCATTTTCTACCAGGACTCGGGGTAAAGGTTGCGCGACTTTCAAAATTCAACGTTCCGAACAATTCAGTTCCACTCTGACTTTTTAAGTCTTGGCATAGAGGACTGTAACCTGGAGACCGCTCCTCATTTCGCCGTTTACGTTAGTAGGGAAGTCTTTCCCAAGCACAGTGGGTTGCTTAGCTCTCATTGATGAAATGCCAAGATTTTAAATACTTTTTTCAACGTCAAAGTGTCAAAATGAACAACTTTCATTAAACTTATTATCAAATGTTAGGTTAAATAAAGTAATTAAATCCCTAAAACAAGTTGCTAACATTTCCAAAACTGAAGTGTTAGCTATCAAAAGAGGCTATAGATTGGCGTAGACATAACATTTTACCCATAAATTTCGAACAGATGTTCAGCCAGATTAATACAATGAAATCTCAAATGATATTCTTTATTCATATGAAGACATAAATTGTAATATCTTTAATTTTTCTACATCTTTCATTGGTTTCCTATATCAATAGATATAAACTAATTTTGTTGGCTTGATGTTGGATTTTTTATAACTTTATCAATCAGTATTAGACAGCTAACAAAGTTTATTTCCTCAATCTTTTTAACACTATATTAATTCTTTTAGTTATAGGAAGAGCTTACTTCTTTTCAATCCAGGCAGAGTGCACTTTCTTACTTCCCCATTCCCATTACATGATCAAGCACATGAGTTTCTCATTTGTTTCACTCCTATGAAAGGACTCAAATAGTTATTAGTAGTCAATATAAATCACACTACCAGTTTCATGATGTGCTTAAAAATATTTCTTTGTGTGCATCAAGTAACACTTCATTGTTGGGAAGCATTACAAGAACCACTATCAAATAAAAATTCTTTCTTTGGTGACTTGATCAATGGACTAAATGCATTTGTGTTGAAATTTTGGGCAAATATATGATATATGCTAAGAAAATAATCTGTTTTGAGCTTGAAAGATGCCCAAAATTAAGCCTCACACAATGCAAACACTGAAATTGATCTTACTCTCTTGGTTCACTCATATTTAGAAAAAGTAAATGGCCTTTTGGTATGTGGCTGAATCACCAACAGAACAAGCCCCGCCATCAAGATGAACTCACACACTATGAAGAATCTATCAGTAGTTGAGACTTGACTGATTCCCAAAATAACTTTGGGTGTGAATTTGCTCCTGTCACTAAAGTGTATCAAAGGTGGGTGTGCCATCAACCATAGACTGTAACACTATAGCAGATGAAGGAGTACTGCTACGAAACAAATGAACTGAACTTACAATTTAAAAAAAAAACTTGAAAGGCACTGCACAGATGAATATATCACATTTCAAGATGATCTTTCAAGATGTTTGTAATGTTGTGAGTGAGAAGCAACTGGCAAAACAAACAAGGGTGACTGCAAATTGGAGGCTTTCTATAATTGTGATTTGGATCTTGCAAAAAGAATTAAGTCTCAAGTCATTTCTTTAAACAATAGCAGCCTACCATGAGCCTATGAATTGCACGAGGAACTTAATACTCAAAATAAAAAAAGCTGTTGTGCTGCTATCAGGAAAAATCATGTTGTCTGATGGTCAATGATTTCGTCACCTTTTGAATGGCAAATGTGGCCAACCCTGCCCAATGAGAATTGGCTTGGGTTGCCTGAATGACACATAATTTGAGACAGGCACTTTTTCTGATGTGGTTTCAAATCCTTTAAATTAAGAAATCCTTGTCTAGAGGTATGGTTGACAACTTTGCAGGGACAGCAATACAATCTCAGCTTGAAGTTGGTACTAATTTTCAGTGGTAAAATACCTTACCTTGGTAGGCCTTTGTTCCCTATAATACCTTGGTTCTTACATGAGGAAAGCTTGGCTTATGGGTTCAATCTTGCTTCTTTTATTGGACTTTCATCCTCCCCAACAATCAGCCTGCTTTGACTTTTATTTTCAGAGAGAGGTTGGATTTGAAAATTTCCAGGACAAAACATTCAAATTTAGGGATCAGAATTCAACTTTTACACTTTCAGAGGGTAGTCAGTGTTGTGGCATGGGGCTAAGCACGTAAGACTCATTCTCAAAGGGACTTAAAACCACTTTTCTTGGACAATTGCGTTCTTCCGCCACAATCTGTTTCTTCCCTACTGATGTAAGAGAATCTGATGATTGGCGGCGGCAGCGCAGTCTAGGAATTCAGTGGTCTATGGTCTTGGCCATTTTCTACCAGGACTCGGGGCAAAGGTTGCGCGACTTTCAAAATTCAACATTCTGAACAATTCAGTTCCTGTTAGTAAACACAGCAAAATCTCGGCAGATTGAATGTTGAATTGGATGTAAACACTAATTGCCACAAGAATGATCACGTCGGAACGGCAAGATAGGTTGCGTGGCAAAAATAATCTTGTTCCGTGAGCACGTCGTTAAATCAGGGAAAAACGGGGAGAATCACAGATATTGACAAAAGGGGAAAGGTTAGAATATCTGAACCTAAATTAACCAATTCTAACATTTTACAAACTTACCTAACCCAACCAATCTTAACCTTTTACAAACTTACCTAAACTTACATAAAAGCAAACCATTTTGCCAATTCATGACAGAAAAAGTTTATTCCAAAATCCCTTATAGCAGTGGAAACCCAAAATTATAACCTATGAGCTTCGTGCATTGCTGCAACGCTATGCTATTGTGTTGGAGAAAGAGAAGATTTAAACATAAGTAGTGCTGCTCCAAGTTGTCTCCTGAATCAGAGGACATTTAGGGAAGATAGAAAAAAAATGTTTCCATGTTAGCAAGACCAAAAATACTTTTTTTAAGTTCAAATTTGACCCTAAAAAGGATTGCCATTTTTTTCATAGTGAAAGAACGTAAACAAAAATCTAGAATCTTAGGACAGAAAATGCAGACAGAAGTTATATGAAAAATTACTTTGGCCCATGAAGAAACAAATTAAGCAGAAAAAAACTTTATTTGTCCAATTCCAGCTGGAATATTTTTTGGCAAATTTGAAACTTAAAAAAAATGTTTCTGGAACTTTCCAAATCTGTTCCACTGTGTAGTCATTAATTTAACATAAAAATAGCCAGAGCATGATCAGTGATCATTGATCACCTAAATTGGTAATAAGGTAGATGAAGACTTGGGACATCCAGTGCATGAGTGAGATGTGTGAAAAAGAAATGATTTTCATTTAAGTATTATTAACATGTCGAGGAAGTAACAATGGTATGCCGGAAGTATAGTGTTTGCCTCCATTTAAAAATCCAATAACAAATTATTAAGTGCAGCCAAATTCAGCGGGAATTCTTATGCATTTTGAATCATTAAAATTCTGTTTATCAATTCATTTGAATGAAATTATAGGGATGAAAACTCGTTCTAAAGCCTGAATAGATTTTTTCACCTCACTTTTGGTTTCATAGTCCTTATTTACTTATCTTATTTCTGTTTCACCCAGTAGGTTTCAATGCCAAAACAACATCATTTTTGTCACGCAACCTATCTTGCCGTTCCGACGTGATCATTCTTGTGGCAATTAGTGTTTACATGAATTTGACTATCGTGAATGCAAGGAACGAATAAATGGAACAAGCCGACCCCGTGCCTATGTGTTATTTTCATTGTCTACGTTGCAAGAAAGTGTTTCTGTCACTTCGAAAGAAAAGAGCCCATGTGAAACAAAACAGTTGCTCGGTAAGTAAAATAAGTAGAAGCTGGATCTTGCAGAGGTTACAACACGAGGGACCGCATAAAAACGAGGGAGCGGAGGGAGGGTGGGGAGAACAGGCTATCTGTGCCACTGAACGAGGAAGAGAGTAATACCCCTCCTTGCTATGAGCGAGTGAGTAAGCGAGCAAGCGAGTGTAGGGTATCTGTACCTCTGAGCGACGAAGAGAGTACTGCCTTCTCCTTGCTATGAGCGAGCGAGTGAGCTTAGCATGGCTGAGGGAAGCAAGAGCAACTTGCACCAGCATAGGTTGTACCTCCTTGCGATGAGGGAGCGAGCGAGCGAGCGAGCGAGTAAGTCATTTTGCCAAGGCGTGGACAAGCGAACCTCGCAGGAAAGCAGATTGGAAATCGCAAGTGACCAGTTTTATGTAACAATAAAGACCAAAAGGGCGACGAACGAAGAATGACACGCGCAGAAGTCTCAAGGTGACCAGAATATTGTACCCAGGAAGAGAGCAGCGCGACTTCGAACGAATTAAACATGCCTTTGACGGAGATCGTTCCCTTTAACGAGATCCTGACACGAGATCAAATCCGTGAGGAAAACTTGACATTTCGGGAGGTGGTGGAACTCA
>CM021321.1:3837358-3864553 GCA_010645155.1 Tigriopus japonicus
TGACACCAGTGGGCCCTCCAATTCCGACTTCACTTATTATGAGACCAATGCGCCCTCTACTCCCGACTCCCAGTTTAAGAGCATCAGGATCTCTTAATGTGACACCAGAAGGCCCTCCAATTCCGTCTTCCACTGGAACTCCAATTTTGACCTCATCTGCTTCAACAACTAAAACCAAGTCTTAGCTTTTAGACTTGAAAAATGTTTTACTGTTGCAGAAATTACTTAATGTTCCTTGTTTGTTTTTCAAAGAAAATAAAACCAAAAAAGTAGCACTGTATTATCGTGACTTGTACTTTAGTTACAACTGTCCTCCCTAACAATGATGGACTTGCATGTATTCTTAGAAGGGAAGACTCCTTTTTCAATTTAGAACTATTTCTTTGTCGAGACTTTAGTATGCTGTGTGAGTCAGACCAAGGAACTCAATGACTTAAACGCAAGGCAGTTTTGGAAAACTCCACCAAAACAAAATTGATTGAGGTAATATAGTTCCTTTGAACACCCAAAGTGGTGTCAAAAATTACTTAAGAATGTGTTAAACTTTAACAAGGGCGCTCAATCGTCGAGTGCCTCTTTTTCGACTGGTTCATGTTTTGAAAGTTAATGATTTGTACATGGGATATGTTTCTATGCGAAATGCAGGCATGGCCAAGTATTCAAAGGAAACAGACCAACAAAATCTGTTTCTTAGGTTTGTTTACAGGTTAGTCGCCCACCTTAACCACCACCTTAATGGAAAGATGGAAAGTTCGATGAGCATATCCAGTTGAAAGTGGGTAAAGCATTTTAAACGTGTGGCTGGATCTATCGCACTTTCAAGTCCAGAGATAGTATTACGATGCTAACTCTGTACAAGTCGATTGTTCATCCTCATCTTGAATATGCTTCCCCCATTTGGGCTCCAATGAGTTCAGCAGGTTTGCAATAGGTCAAGCAGGTCCAAAGATGTTTCACTAGGAACATCACAGGAATTTAGAGAGCTCTCGTATTGGGAGAGGCTCCAAAAGTTACGGCTGTACAGTACTCAGAGAAGGTATGAAAGGTATCTGATACTGTATGTCTTCAAGAACATTCATGGGCTCTGACAGGGAAAACGTAAGAAAATGGAAGCCTCCACTCAGGCGTTCAGCTGTGGATTTTATATAAATCGAATTTCATTCAAGCCAATGATTTTATTATGATAAGATCGAAATGATAGGCATTTAAGGATGTCATAGGTTGAATTTCAGCATTATACGTCCCTCCGTTCATGAGAAATAACGTTTCGAATGTTGTAACACTTGTAGTACATACGCTCGGATACGAGCGAGAAATTTGACCCTACAATCGTGCACTTATTCGGTCGGAAGAGCGTACATTACTCTATGCACGGCTCTGATCGTCATTCACGTAAAAATTGAGCCCCACCGTTTTTCGATCTTATTCCGTAACACGAGCACATCCATCGGTCCAAAAAAGTCGACGGAGGTGAAGTAAAATGGTGGTCGACCTGCAGCTAGCCGTTCCTTGGGGAGATCTGCCATTTCTTGATTGGCTGGACGAGCGATCATTTTCTGGCAGTGCTCACAATCTCGTCGGTCGCGTTTGACAGCCTCACGTCCACGAAGAACCCAATATTCCTGACGCAATATTCCGAGACCGTGATTCACACCAGAGTGATGGTTCCTTTGATGGCTGTCTCTTATAATCAGCTTAGTCAATGGGTGTTTCGGACACAGAATGACGGGGTACTTCTGATCGTAACCGATCTGAGCTTTGCTTAATCGTCCTCGAGATCGTAGAAGTCCCCTCAAGTCAACGTAAGGCGACAGTTCAACTAATCTTGACGATTTTGAGATCCTACTCCCCCGTTGAGAGCCCAAAACTCCTCTGGGAACATCTCCTTTTAGCTTGGCAGGAAATATAGTAGTTGTTGTAGAAATTATCATCTTCGATTGTTCGAATTGGCTCTCGGGCAGGGTCTCTTGTTTTCACATGAAGAAATGGGTTTTTTGTATTAACTATCTTCCACCATCGGTTCACAATTTTGAGAAAGCGTAATGTGTCTTCCCAAGGCTTACCCATATTGTTCACATAGAATTCCATCGCATTGAGGGTAGAATCATCGAAGACACTTTGAGCTAGCATGACATTTGTCTTATCAATGGATTTCGGATTCAGACTCTTTTTGGTAAGCTTGTATGCCATCTTCACCGGCTTTCCTTGTTCTAACTCAAAGAGTTCACGGACATGCTTAAAGGAGGGAAACATCACCGTGGAGAAGTTCTGAAAATCTGGACACACAAATCGTTCTCTAGCCTGAAAATTGTTGTAGATGTTCTTAAATCCATGGACAGGATCAAACAACAGAATTAAATCCTTTTCAGGTAAGTACGGGTGTTGAATGCTTTCCTTAATGGTTCCATCACATAACTCGGCCATGAACTTCCGATTTGGGGTAGCATTATCGGATGAAAGAATTAGCACCTCAAATCCGATTTCATATAGTGCTTTCATAACGCTGTTGTAGCACTTCAGGAGAAGAGCCGAGTCTCGGGGAATCTTGTGTATTGATATTCCAGGATCAGGGGGCAATTCTCCTTTTTTCAGAGGATACCCAGTATTACAGTGGGGAGCTGAGCACGTAAACACCATATTGAAAGGGGCAAAAGTCAATAAAACAACCAATCTGATTAGAATTTGGTCTAAAATCGGTTGCAATTCTCCTGTTTTTCGCACCGTAACTCCTCGCGCCACAATCTTCGGCTTCCCTACTATCACAACAGTTCAGCTGATTTGGCGGCGGCAGCGCAGTCTAGCGATTCAGTGGTCTAAGAGTTGACAAATGTGGTGTCGGAACCCTCATCAATAAGGGCATTAATCACGACTTTCCCATTTGGCCCAAAGCAGGTCACAGGTACCATTCCCAAGACGACGCTCATGTCTGCGTTGAAACTATGGGTAGCGGCCGTTCCACTGACAGGGTCGTGTGCTCTTGCCTCTGGCTCCTTGTGAATGAGAGGATGGTGATGTCTCGGGCAGTCATTCACTCCACATCTTTGCTTGGATCTACATCTTCCCAACGAATGTCCCTGTCTCAAGCAACTGAAGCACAAATTCTTTTGCATCACTACCTCCATCCTCTCCGAAAGTGGCACAGCCTTGAATGACGGACATTCTATAACCCGGTGATCCCCTTGACATTTAGGGCATGGAAGGATGGGGATCGTACTGGAGTTTGTCCTAGACGGATTTACAGAAACGTCCCTCAGATTGGCCCCATGAGTCACATTTTGAGAGAACCGCTGGAGCTTCTTGACGCGGTCCAAGAGCCACCCGCTCAATCCGATCAACCTTCTCTGATCGGGGAGACGTTCTGAAAATGAGTCCCACAAAAAGAATGTATCTTGATCAAGCTTCCTCTCTATCACCCGAACTAAGTGTACCCAAAGGGAGTCGCCTTCGCCAAGGAGTTGACTGATTGTGAGCAAGTGGCCTTGAAGGGAAAATGAAAGCCTGGATAGACTGGCTAGGTCTTTGGGTTTCACCTTGGAGAGATTCTCAATTTCGCGTTGATGGGCCTCGACCAAGAGGACTGGATCGCCGTAAACCCAACCCAAGGCTAGACTTTCTCCAAGTCCTCGGCTAAACTTTTCGAGTCCTGACCATTCCTTCCACAAACTCATTTTGTGTCCTTAGCATATGATGAAATACTGCCTTTTGTACTAAACATCTGGAGAGGAGCTTTGAAAAGGATGAAAAGGAGCGGACCTAAAATGGAACCTTGCGGAACACCTGACTTGATATCATGCATGTCACTAAATGACCCTTCAATCTTAACAAATTGCTTCCTGTCTCTAATGAAACTATCAATCCAATTCAGGACCTTGCCCTGGATCTCAAACTCTTTGAGCTGATTGAGAAAAAGACTATGATCTACCTTATCAAAGGCCTTGGCAAAGTCAAGATAAACTACATCAACAAACTCGTGACTTGCAAGCCCGTCAATGATCTGCTCAATATGGTCAACCAATTGGGTGACTGTACTAAAATGGGCTCGAAACCCATGCTGTCCAGGAGGAATGATAGTAGGTCATATGTTTTGTGTTTGGAGATCCATGCTTTGAAGCATACTTCATCAATTGACTTCCATCCTTTCTGCGTCTTTTTAACGTTTTCAGGCTTTTAAAAAGACGCTGTATGAATGTCAGCTCCTACTTATTAGATGTTTAAGCCAAAATTTGGTAAGAAATGCTCTAGAAAGCTTATAATACGCTTGAAGTCAATAATGGAAGCATGCTTGCAGCATGCCTTGGTGCAGACAAAACATATGAGCTATTATGGAAATCCAAATATTCTACAAGCTTGGACTTCATGATCTTCTCTAGAACCTTTGCAATACAGGATGTCAAAGAAATGGGCCTATAATTACTAGGGAGTGACTTGTCTCCGCCTTTAAAAATTGGAACAACATAAGCTACTTTTAACGAGGAGGGAAACTTGCCCTGATCCAAGATGCGACGCATCAAGTAGGAGAAAACAGGGGTAAGGATCTGTGAGCATTTCATCTAGAACTGAGATGTTACACCATCAGGTCCAGGAGAACTCGAGAGCTTTAAGCTCTTGATGGCCTCAAAAGCATCTTGATCTGTGACTACCAGATCCTCCAATCAATTATCCTGGCCATCTATACCAGTCTCATCAACAACATTACCACTACAGTCATGACCTGCTTTTCCTACTCATTTCGGAAATGAAAATACACTAGAGAACTGATTTCCAAGCATATTGGCCATAACCTCAGTATCATGGACGGTTTTACCGTCGACCTCAAAAGGCCCTACAGGATGTTTTATTTTTCTCTTTGTATTTGCAAAAGAGAAAAATGCCTTCGGCTTAACCTCCTGGGTCACTCTACCTTCCTCTTCTAACTGATCAGAATTAATGGAGGCCCTAATCTTAGCTTGGAGCACATCCAATGTTTTGGAGGCTAGCTACAACTTATAGGTTTGAAGTACGCCAAAGTTTATTTGAAAGCAGACAACTCCATTTGAACGACTTCTTTCTAAACTTTGGAATTCTGGACAATAGCCCACCTTTTGGCACCATTTCTGGAATGTTCAATGACAGACAAACCTCGTCAAAGATTAAAATCAGCCTATTTATGGCTTCATCTATGGATGGTTTCTGTTTCAGAATGGAAATCAAGTCCATCTCTTTTGAATGTCTTTTATTCAAAGATTAATTATAAAGTTCATCCATATTTTTTACATTACTCATACAATAACACCTTTTCATAGGAGTTGTGATCAAATTCAAAATGTAGCATTTTGGCTTGACAGGTGGTTTTTAGAGCAAGTGCGTGGACAAGTTTCACGGCAAGCTTACATCATGCATGATGCATCGAGAAGAGACAAGACTTGTAGTATTTCCATTAAATGTGCAAACTATGAAATCATACGTCCTTTTTGATGTAGCTAAAGTAAAACATTTAACATGGATGTTTGTCTATGAGAAATGTTGTTCAATGGGATGTGAAAAAATGAAATTTTCATGAAATGTGCAGCCCTACGTAAAAGTCTCATTCTGGTAGCAGGTTCAAGTCCTATAATATTTGCAATTGAGTGGTAATCAAGTCAAGTTCTCCTCCCAAGACATCTTTATTAACAACAAAATCGTTAAGGGTTGATTTTGTGGAAGAACCATCAGAATTTCTCTATAGATCTTTTAAATGTGCTCGAATAGCCAATCAATTTTGCTTCCGCTTTTGATTGGCTGCAACAGAAGTAGCTCCGCCAATGATTCGGCTTCTCGTTCTTTTTGTCTTTGCTCATTTTCATTACTCACTGCAGTTTGACTAGTTAGCTTTGGATTTAGGGGCGGCGACATTTAAAAAGCATCCTTTCATGTTGTGCCTTGATTTGTCAGATGACTGTTTTCATGGCTTCTCTTCTTACAACTTTACCACTTACTTCTTTACCACCTACCTGTTTTACCCTGTTATCCGACAAACTTTGTTCGTTGTCGGTTGAAATTTTAAAACCAGATTGACTCGAGTATGAGGAAAAACGATCAAAAAGTCAGCAGAAAAGCCAAAAAACAATCTGGTATTGAAGAAGCCAAAAATGGAAAGAGAAAAATCGCATATTGGTGCTTTCATTTATAGAAAGAGAAAAAATGCATCGAATGCTAGTCACATTGGTGCTTTCATTTATATTATATAAAGAAGGAAAATCGCATCGAATACCAGTCACCTTGGTGCTGTCTTCTGGTTCCTATTAATGTCCAGCTATGCTGGTCACTTCGTAACTTGTTCGTGTTTGAGGGCACTCTCTTTCTTACAGCGAGAATGATTTTCCTGCTGGGCTTGATTCTCGCTTCGCTTCGTTGTAAAGGTTCGCTTTGCACGCTCACCCTCTCCTCTTGTCCATGCTCTCTTCTCCTCGCCCTGCTAAAGAAGCTCCTGTGTTCACATGTGACTGGTTCTCGCTCTCCTCACCCTCCCTCCCCACCCTCATTTTTTCACGCTCCCTCGTGTTGTAACCTCTGCAAGATAACCTTAGGTAGTTGTAAGATAATAAGGTTTCTTCGTCATTAAAGTTTTTAGACCGTCTCCCTGACAAATTTGCTCCAGAAGTATCACAATTCTTGACACGCTTATTTTCCGCAATGTTCATGTCTCAGTGCTCCCATTTTTTGCAATATTGTTTTTTTCGCGGATTTTTTTTTACCGCTATAAGGAATGCGATTACCTGTAAATTGAAGGATTTCTCCCGACAGCTTCAATCCGACCCCCAACAGGATTCGAACCTACGCCGTCTGGGGAAGCACTTACACTCGGCACTTTTAAGAACGCGCTAGTACGCGTGGCCACTCTGGCAAAAATATGCTTTCTAAGTTGCGCAAAGTCGTAGCGTTTGCGTCATGAATTATTTGCTACAAGTTCTTTACGGTATAATACTGAGGAAAAATCCCTTTTATTTTTTGGCAAAATAATTCATATTCCTCCATTGTTCTGCAATTGGTCGTTGTTGGTTGTAAGTCCAAAGTGTGTCTCCATTTATGACGTGTGATGGCTACACGTCCACAAGCAAATGACGACCATATTGCTTTCCGTAAATCTTTATCTATTGCCTGTTCACCATCATCTTGTAAGTTACACATATGCTCAATCACTGACATTTGGTTATTCCACGCAAAATAACGAAGTTCAAATTACTGGAAACATCTAACCCATTCAGGTGGATTGCCTGAAATGGCTATGATCACACTTTCTCCTCAAGTTTAGGAAATTTCACAAGATGCGTTCATTTATGGACATCTGGGAATCTGATGAACACCACACCTCAAGCCAGCAAATTAGTAGATCAGTACTTTATGCATTTTTATCTAGTTGATTGACCACTTCGCTTTCTTTTCTGCCTGATAAAGACAATGTAAGTCTCGTTATTCACAACAAACCATGACGTTCTCGAATCTGATTGGATTCTAAAGCCAGGGGGTCAAAGAATGCAGCAATTTGAGACCAAAATCAACAGGGAGACAGCTTAAAACCTTTAAAGACAAAGAAATCTTAAAATCTTACAACAACCTAACTAGAAATAAACGTTAGAAAATAGGGGACAGAGCTATGAGACGAATAAGCTTAGACAAATTCGATGTAGTTTCCGTTTCACGCGATCTCTATTTTGATACGGGGTGACCATGAAACCGACTTTGCTCAGAAGAATAGATTGTGATAGAGCGGTCCGGGTCAACTTCAAAAGTGGCCTAGGAAACGATAAAGGGGACTGGCTCAGCATGTCGTATCTATCAACATCTGTGGGAATGAACCAAAAGATTGTCAGTTTGAAAGCCATTTCATAAACTTTTAGGACCTTGCGTGATGGGCCTGAAAATATTGTTGCTATGTTATCATACGGAATTTGTATTGGTTTTCTTTCTCGCTTGCTCCACTCCACAAAATTCGTTTCGATCAATATGTTGTAGGTGTTGGCGTTTCCTTCACGTGATAAAGTAATATTTTCAAAGAAAGTTACTCAAGGTCCTCAGGTGAGAAGTGAATGAAAAAAAAAACTGAATAACACGCTCTTTGCTTGAATATCTAACACAATACAGATACAAATTTAAAACCCAAAAGGATTTTTGATCCTGTCAATTTATTCTTAACGAGGCACGTTGAAAAGCACAAAAAGTGACCTTTCCTGTATAAATGTTCTGTACTTTAAAATATTAATTCAGGTACAAAATGCGGCGCTACTCTTGAAAATCAATCTTGTCATCAGTAATCAAAGACAATTTTAGGATGAGGCAAATGAAATTTTGTCACACTAAATAAAGAAGGCTGAAGATGATGAAAATGGAATGACACTTCATTAAATCGAAGGGCAGACCAAACGTTTGTTTCCAATATTTTCTACATCATGGAAATCGATCTCAAAAACGCACTGCTCCCAAGAATTTGTCCGTCCAGTTAATTTTCTCATGCCATACGTGACGTGTTGGCAGTACATAATAGTATAGCCTGTTCCAGTAAAACTGAGACTGAACATACGAGATACTTTTCTGCCCTTTCACATTGTTTTGTGTCTCAAAGGGAAAATGGACGATTGTCCAAGAATTTTAACATGACTTACTTAAAGTAGGACTGTTGTTTGAAGGATCCCTGAATGCTTCGAGTTTTCTTTCAACGAAATGATTTTTTTGTCGTTTAATTGAGATTGTCTTTGACCTAATGAGTTTTCTTTCCACGATATGAAACTCCGAGGTTTGATGAAACAAAAATCTTGACAAAGTCAGCGGACACCCCAAAGGAAGCTATATTGAAAATTGAGACCAATTTTGTGTCGTCCAATCCCGTTTCAATTTCATCGCCCTTAACTCGCAATAAGACTCCAACTACGAGCTAGAAAATCCTTGAAACTGCTCTTCACATTACTAAATATGAATGCCTCTCATACATCTCCAATGATTTGAAATTAGTAGCAGTCAAGTGGAAACTGTTGGTTATTGTATGAAGAAATAGTTTTAGCCTTTAAGGACATCATGATTTTTGCCTCATTTTGAAATTATTACAGATCTAAAATGTCAACTTCAAAATCGATCGCCCTCTACAATGAGGAGCAGGAGATAACGGAAAAGGAGAAGGCAAGATCAAGAGGCACCATTGAGCCTTAGAGGAGTATAGAGAGGCCATTGTCGTCAATTTTGTCTACTTTGTTTGCAGCTGATACTGGCCAAAGTTGCCCATAAGTTGCGTGAAAAGGCAAATATTTCCGTAGACAATCATAAAAACTTGCCCATGCAAGTGGAAGATCATAGTACAAACGTCAGTGCATTGGACTTATTTGGACAAGTTTCAACTAGTCGCTGATGATAAATGGCCCTTGCTGCCCAAAATGAAATTCCATGACCGCCCTGCTCTAGTATCTCCACTCTCTAGACCTCTATGCGTTGACCAAATCAGAGTGTCCAATTTCAGACTTACAAAAAAGGAGAAAGACTGAATTTCTGAACACTTAACTGAACAAGTACACAACTTTTTAAGTGTGAATAAACGGCTACACAATGAAGTAAAAAAACACCAAGCATTTGTAAGCTATACATAAAAGGTAAAAGAGCCTACTTCATACAGAGGGTCACTTCCACTCCACATCTTGAACGACGAGCGTCTATACTAACGGACCAGACTGTATGTACGATATCACTCGCTGTCGTTCACAAATGACCTTTCTTTTCCATTACCGAGAACATTGTCCCATGTCGTTACAAAAGCCTGAGAGGCCGTTCTTCGCTAAGACGGTAATAAACCTACTCACGAGGGATTGATATTTGGCTCCATTTTGAAAAGAATGGCCGGAAGTATTTGGCGTCTTTTACTGCCTTGTACGATATGTTTCACGATGCGATGTTCCTCGGGGATGCTGAGGGATTTTTGACGGTCCAAATTGTGCGTTTTAGGAGGGGATATGTCGGTAAAACCTTCGGACATGGCTGTGGGATGTTCTCTGAAACGCCCACTGGTTTGATCCTCAGGGGAGTGTCGATCCGTGTTGGTTCGTGTGAGTTCGTTGATTTCCACGAGTTCAAAAGCTCGGCGAATCTTCTGTCGAAAGCGTTTCCGCCCAATCATGAAAAGCTTGATGTAAATGCCAACGATGAGAATCAACGGAATGTAAAAGCATATCACTGAAGAATAGATCGCGTAGGTGGTGCTCTGAAATACCAAGAACATTCTTTGATTAGATGGGAGGTTTAAAAATAGATCAACGACCGTCCGACGAGGCAATATTTGATTCTTAAATTGTTTTTCAACACTTGAGCGTTTAAATGGGAAATGGGTTATTCCATCCGACATGAAGCAAGATAACATTTTATTGATGGTATGTAGTTACGTTGTAGAACCGTAATAGTGAATGGAATTGTATATTCCTTCCGTTTGCCACACTTTCGTTTACTGTTAGGACACTTTTAGATATCATCAAGAATGTGCTTTCGACAGTATTTCCTTCATTTCACGGCTTACCATGATAACGTTTCTGTAACATTTTTAGACTTAAGAATTTGTTGGTTGAATATCTTGTTCAATACAGAATGGATGAGTGTGGTCGGACTAATTCAAATGAGAATTTAGAGGCCAAACTGGCTAGGGATGGATCAAAACTAGGCTTGAGCATTTCATTGTCTGTTTGCTACGTGAGGGAAAAGTTCGTTTCGATTAATTGTCAAAATAAAGAATGCGAATTGGGCTCGAGAATTTTAATTGAGTTTTTCTTAGTTTAGTCTCGACTCTGACGCATCCCTAGCCTTTTTGACCCCAGAATCCCCAGCTGAATTCGTACGATTACATTCCTACATTGATTTGGAACACATTTTGTGGCCAAACAGCCAATGTGTACCATTTACAAACAAGACAGAACAAGAACACTATTTTTTGATGGATCATACATGGGATCATACATGGGGAGTAAATGTAATTTCTATAGCAATTTCGAGAAAATACACCTAATTGTGATTAAATTGCATTTGTGAGCCAGGTAATTTAAACTTTGATTGATTTTCGGCCATGCAATTATTGAATATTCAATAACAAATTACAAATTGTTTTCCACAATATTGTTACTTGTAGCAGATATTTTTGTGGCTTTTCCGCTTCAACGCTTAAATGCTTAACACTATGATCCGACCAATAGTGTTCAATGTCGGTTGGCATTCTCAAACTGGATTGGCAGGAGAATGAGGAAAAGCGGTCATGCAGATAAGCGGAAAAGCCACCAAAATGTCAGCTAACAATGATGCGTTTAGTAGTTGAGCACCAAAATTTCTTCATCAAGATTACTTTCTTTTTTTTTCCTTTTTAAGAAATGATTCATGTTATCGTGTACACATAAGCCAAAGCTTTTTTATCATTTATGAACCAACAGAACTCTTGCCTCAAAAAGTAGTTGGTTTAGTAATTGACCCAACTCGGGCTGGAACAACTGAGGCTAGTTTTTTAAGCGCAAAGATCGATCTCAAGATCGAACTTACAATACTAAAGTACGATCTTAAGATCGATCTTTGCGTCTATAAAAACTAGCCTCTGGTCATCAATAATGTACGCATACTTACTTCAGATATGAGCTCAAAACCTTAATCGAAGTTGAAAGCCTGAATCCGAAACATCATACGTTTCGGTTGAAATCGCATTGTTAGTCAGTCAAATTGTATGTTAAAAAATTATTTTGTGTAATGGAAGGAGTTAGCGTTTTATTGCTAGGTTGATAACAAAGCAGGATGAAGCAAAAAATAGACTAAGGTCACTTTACAAGGAATCCATCTCAGTGTTACATCTAAAAATAAATAATTTTGGTTGACATATTTGTGTCATCTCATTTCAAATGTTTCCTATGAAAGCTAAAAAAGTAAATACCAAATTGTCCCAAAAGCAACTACCAATAGAATCAACTTTAAAATCCAGGAAGGCCTTGTTAATTCAAGATGGAGACGGACGAGATTCAGATTAATTCCTTTTTCTTGCTTGTTTCTTGGCCTTCATAAAATATTGGCTTTTGCCATATTTTTTCATTCATTGGCGATGAATATGCATTTTTAGATGACCTTTAAATCCGAGCACTGATTTGGCTTTCAAAAGGTCAGCAGAATTTCAATGCTTCAAACCTTATAACATATTGTCTAGTGGTTGAAAAGGCCAGCTCTTCCACACCCGCAAAATGAAGGCCTGCTTTTTTCATCGATTGACTTCTAACACTTAGCTTTGAGTGGAATCAAAGAAAGACAAGATTAGGAGAAAAACTTTCCGAAGGTCATGAAGTTAATCAAGCTCCATTGTGTTCTTATGACTTGATGGAAGAAAAGGCCATTGTTGATGGGGATAGATAATTGAGTATCCATTACTATGACGTCACCAAACTTGGAGAGTCTTATGGACTTTGTAGCTTGAAATAGACGAAGGTCTGTTCGAGACAAGATAACAGATTCTTTTGAGCACAGTCAATTAGAACACACTCCACAAACTAGTATTTTTCTTGAATGAAGACTAACCAAAAAGGTCATTCCACTTACATTCTGTGATTGCGACCTTTTTGTATTCCCTTTTTTTGTCGAGTTTTCTGATCTTTGAAGCTACTTTCTGCTCTTTTGGTAAAACTCAATGTTGACAATGTACAAGAAGTGGACCAATTGAAAACCAATAATCAATCTGTATTAACCCGATTAAGGAGGCGGAAAGTTCACAAGTCCAAACAATTGGGTCAATTTTGGGTCAGTCGAGAAAGTAGCAAATTAGTTACCATTAAATAAAACGTTATTGAAATAATCGTGCTTCATTATAAGCAAATACATCTTATTTAGGGGCCATCAAGCAAAAAAGTTAGTAAACGTCACAAGGGTCCAAACAAGGACCTAATCACAATTACTTTATCTTTGATTACCACAAAAACCATCAAGAGCTTTGAGAGAGCATAAAAATGGCTCCAATATTCAATTGAGTTGATAATTAAAGTTCATGGTCCATTCAATCATTCAGTTGGCATCGTTTCACTTGCAGGAGAACGCAATTAGTGTACTCGTACTTGAAATCTAAGTAATCATTCCTAGCCTCGGCGTTTTCGTAAATTCATGGGTTCTTCACAACCAAAAGTCTGAAAATTCATCGGAACCATAGCCCCTACTCTCGAAAACCTTTGTGATTTAAAGACGCTTCTTGCCTTTCTCCAAAAACAAGTTAAAATCTAAGTCCAAAATTACCTGAGGAATGGTGCATGGGGTGGATTCATCAAAACTTTCTGGCCAAGAAATTCCCCAACCAAAATAGGGTGGCGAAACCACGATGAAACTCAAGATCCAAACAAAGGTGATGATTGTGAGGAGATGACGCAAAGTGCGTTTGCTTCCATATCCAAATGGGTCCGTGATCGCCCGATATCGATCGATGGCAATGGCGCATAAATGAAAGATTGAAGAAGCCACAGAAAAGTACGATGTGAACACCCAGGCCTGCAAAAGAATGGAAAAGGCCATTTTTTTGTTGACTTAGAATTGAGACTGCAGGCCTCAACTCTCCGACGACTTTTAATGCAAGTCCCAAGGGAAATCAAGACCCATCAGGTGGGCATTCAAGTTGTGGATGAGTTCACTATTGACGTTTGAAATAAGCCCGTGTGGTTTCAAGGTTGGGCGATTTTACACAAGAAAGCCAGAAAAAGGGCAAAGAATGACACAATAATAAAATGGAGTGGTTTCTCAAGCTTAGCTTTGCGTGGGAAAAAGTGAGGCTAAAAGAAAGTTGGATTTTGATTGGGTTGATTGCAGATTTTTACTACCGCCACAAGGAATGCGATTCCCTTTATGAAATTTATCATGAATATTATTTATGCAATTGATATTTATACGAAATTTGGTCTACCAACAAGTTACTGTTGGCAGATCTATACATCCTTTGAATGGTGGGTTGACCATTAATAGTATTCAAAAATGTGTCTAATCCTGCTTTAAAAGGTGTTAGAGGATAAACTCCTACATATTCCCGACGAAGACTAATGCCAGAAGCACTTAATTTCTGGAGTGAGAGGCTAACAATGAGAATCATGATATCCAGTTGGGTTAATTCGATAGCGTTCTTCAACAAGTGAGATCTTGCTTGTATGGAGTAGACGACATATTTCAAATTTCAGCTCAATCGAATGCCGCAGTGAAAAGTTATGCCTTCTCAAACTTTTGTACTGAAGAAAGCATAGAATGAATGATCTTGCCCTTTTGTGGTAAAGCGATTACTAGAAAAAGGCTAGTTCATTCATTCTCGGTAGGATTTGCACTGAACTTTGAGTGAGCATAACTTCTGACATCGACGTTAGATTGAGCTCAAAATTGAAACACGTATCCTAGTTAACACAGGCAAGGTCTCATTTGCAAAAGAAAGTAATTGACTTGTTCCTACTGGAAATCATGATTCCCTTTGTTAGCCTCCCAGTCCAGAGAAATTCAGAGGTTCTTGACTAATGGGCAAAAGATTGAACACTCAAGTTGCTTGATAAAGCAAACGTTATCTGCAAATTGAACGTAACTTTAAAAAGAAACTTGATTTGCGTTACATATGCTTTAGTGGTCAAATATTTGCCTGAACTAGCTAACATACACTAGTTTTAATTAGAAGATTTTTTCGCATTACGGATGAGAGATCTTCGTTCAATCGATCGTGGGTTTTTGTTGGCAGTATTCTGAACAAGTTTTCATAACCTTTCAATCGGGCAAAAAGATTTTAAACGATGGTATTTTTTTTGGAAAAAATTGAGTTATATGCATATGTTGGCATATGTTGGATATTTCAATTACTCATGAAATATCTCGCTTCCTAGGATTGAATCTTACCAACTAAATGAATAGAAACAAAACGTTAGTTTCGGTTTCAGTTATACCTGCCGAGACCGAAAGATACAAAGAATGGAGTTTGGGAGGAAAACTGAAGTTGCTTCTTTTGTTCAAAAACGCTGGTGTAGCATTATTTCCATTTTTATTCCATTTTTTGACTTCCGGTCTTCCACTTTCAATGGGAATATTTCAAAAGTTTCCATTTTGATGAGGGCCATTTTGGTTTAATAATGGCAAAAAATCCGAGGTGAGTGGCGGAAAAAAATCTCGGCCAGAAGGATTATTTCTAAGCAGCACCATTCAATATAAAAATAGTCAGCGAATCAAATGTTCAAGACTTTCTCTGGCGATTGAACGGAGATTAAAAATTTTTCGAATTGATTTTGAAAATGTGGAGCTAACAAAATGCATGTCATGCCCATATGACAACCACGTGCACTTCTTTTCAACAATGTCCTTGTCCGATGGGGTGATTGATTGATTGATGGAGATTGACGTTATCATACGATGTTGTGTGCAAAGTTTGATTGGATAACAATACTTCGCTTAAGAAGTACGTGTTAGGAACTGATTATAATATTGTTTATATTATTGCTAATTAACTTTCTAGTGCTTTTTTGCGGAAGGGGAGGTGGGGCTGTTACACCCTGACATGAAAGTTTCGTCTTAATTTTGAACCAAAATATTTTCATCATATAAGAATAGATTTGAACGACTTGACATGCAATCTGTCCCCAACTAGTCTCTTCTTCCTCGGAAATGATATTTGGGATACTATCGACCAAAGTGGAAAGTTAGGACGGCTCAACGTTTTTCCACTTTTTCAGGTGTCTTCCCTTTGCCTAAAATTTTGATGAACGGTTGAGATTCCATGAGCTCTTGAATTATGACGGACAGTCATATTTCCCGTTATTTTTGGTTAGAGGTGTTCCAAAACTAGTCTTCTTTCTCCAAAACGGGGTAAAATTTGATTCCCGCCATTTACTATTTTTTCACAGCGGTTTAAAGGCAGATGGAACCGTGCAAAAAGAAAACGCCGGACATCAAGTTGACAATTGCTGTTCCAGGAATAATTTGTCGCTTATTTGCCCTTAAATTAAATCCTAACTTATCCAAAAATATTCTAGGCACTTCTTGAGGCACACGGGTGGTTTGATTCCGTCATTTTGAGGCTCAAAGTATGACTACGACACAACTTTCGTGTCAGGGTGTAGGTGAGGATTTAGATTAGAGTTGTAAGTAATGGGATTATGCGTAAACAAATCATAAATAAAATGTATACATTTAACATTTGTATGATAAATTAGGCCGATCTGGACAACCCCTGAGTAGTGAGTTGATCATGAAATGTATCTAAAAAAAGTGTCGAACCCCATCTTAAAAGATTTTAGATGATCTGCTTTTACAAATTCAAGACCAAGACAACAAAATTCACCATCAATTTTAATTATCTCTCTGTAACAATAGAATTTTTCGTATCTTGATAAACCCTTTAGTTCCAACGTTTTTAGTTGAACGCATGACATTTTTGAACCCCATTTGTTCTTTCGTTTTTCATAGAAAAGGAAATAGGGATTTTGCAACCATAATGAAATTCCCATTTCAACCATCTGGCTTTTCTTCGTGGCGAACAGAAAGACAAACTTCAAGATTTCTGCAATTCATGTAACAATTTAATCAAAACTGAAATTTGAAATCAGATTGAGACAATGAAAAATTGACATGAAAGCATTCTCAAAGCCACTAACAAAAGCAAATCGCAAATATGGATGATTGCAAAGAGTGTAGGCGGATATTATTTGTTGTATTTCATTGAAAACAAAACTTGCAATGGGCTTGTATTAAAACACATCCAAAATTTGAAGATATTCCGTGTTCAATCCAATCTCTTTCTGATACTTAACGAAATGCTATGAACCTTAATAAGTTGGATTTGATACCGTTTGTTAGTATTTAACTTGTATTTGACCATAAAGTTGATCAAGTAATTGTTACCAAAAAGTCCAAAATATGACGCACTTCTAGGTTAACATTTGAGAAGGCAAAGAAAACGAGCTTTTATTGTTGGATCTCTAAAATTGATATTTACTTAAATTACATTGCGAAATCACTTCAATCCTTCGGGTCAACAATAAATTAGCAACATTTTTGTTCGAAGTTAAAATCTGCGCTCTTCAGTGCAAAGCGTGAGCCCACACTTTTTGATTCAGTTATTCAAATGAGTAATGGTTTTTGTTTCTTAACATTCAAGGTCAAGTCTGTCATTTGAGAGTGCTTTCCCGATCATTAATATTAGGTTAACTAAAAAATAGGCCAATTTCGTGTCCTGTTTAAACTATAACATGGGCAGAACCTCCGATTTATTGTCTATTGATTTAGAATGAGAAGGAAGAAATTGCAAAAACAATCGAGATATATTCCTTAAAACGATGTCCCGCATTTCAAATTCTCATTTCGCTTAAGTTTCATACTTGAAATTGTGAGCTCTAACCTCATTGTTACCCTTTAATGATGATCCACGATTTTAAGGAAAAGCAATTCATTCGCCGCTTCTAATGAGCTTAGGATTGCTTCCTTGCATATTAAAGAAGTAATATTTGTTCATTCATTTTATTAGATTCATTTACTACGTCACAATGAACTTTAAAAAATTTTGTTCCAATTTTTTCCAATAAGTACCCCCAAAAACTCGGATTTTTCCGATCATGTTAAAGAAGGAACAAGCACAAAAAATCAACGTATAATCTATCTGAATTGCTGTTTCGTTTTGTAAATTTGTTTTAAGTTTTGAATTTATTTCGCATTAAAAAGATGTGACTTTAGTAACACCTCATTATTATAAATAATTCCAGTTATCATGGTAATGGATGAGTGTAATCGAACGAATTCAGCTGGGTATTCTGGGGTCAAAATGGCTAGAGATGTGTCAGAGTCGAGACTAACCTTCCCAAAAACTTTATTAAAATTCTCGAGCCCAATTCCCGCTTTGACAATCAATCGAAACCAGAGCTTTTCCCTAATTTGGCAAACTTCAATTATGAAATGCCCAAGCCTAGATCTGATCCATCCCTAGCCAGTTTGGCCCCCAAATCCCTAGCTGAATTCGTTCGATTACACTCAGTCAACTCGTGCATGGCTAATTTGTCAAAATCTCTATCTAGCTCATTTTTTCTTGGTAAGATTTAGTCCTAAAATGAATGAGACCACATCAATCTTCAAGTGAACTAAATTTTGCCAGAAATAACTAGAAATCTCTAAATCTTTTTTCCATAGATGCGTTTACTTCAAAGCCGTACTACCTTTCCACGAAGTTGTCATACAGAAAGCTTAAACGAATTACCTGCCCAAACCATTTGGTCTTTTAGTTCACCGTCAAAAACGCATCCCCTCAGTAAATAATACACCCACAAGCATATGAGTGTTGGAAATGGATCCATAAAGTTTCTTTGTCCTATTCTGGCACTTCGTCAAGGCCATCAAGGATCATGAATTACCTACCTTACAAGCGAGCACTCCATAATGCCAAACGCCCTCTAGGTTATATTGAAGGGCCATAGGCATAACCAATGTGGCCATGAGAATGTCCGTACAAGACAAAGACACCAAGAAGTAATTGGGAATGATCTTCAACGAGTTGTGATTGATCACGGCATAGATCACGAAAGCATTGGACACAATGGTGAAGATGATGATCACGATGACATAAGAGAGAAGCATCAAACTCTGCACAGAAGTAAATTCCACCCCTCCCAAATCAAAAGGGAGATTCGTGTCAATGGGGGTGAGATTGTCCAAAGAGGTCCAAGATGAGCTTTGATTTGGAGGTGCTTGAGTTCGATTCATAATCAAGATATTCTGGATCAAAGATGAGGGCTTGATGACGAACCCAGCATTGGCAGTCATCCCTTACTGATCTGGAATCATAAGCGAGCCAATTTCAGTCTCTTAAACTTTGGAACAAATTTGTTTCAGAGCGCGTTTTCGGATTTGACGTTTCCTTCACCGTTACCTTTTTGGAGGAACACTGATACATAAATTCACAAGGGCAATGCTCTGTATTTTGGTCCGACTTTGTTCCCTCACACAAGGAGACTCCCAAGAGAGTCAAAGAATTGCGAGGGACCCAGATCCAACGGACCAAAGGCGGAATGAAGAATGGGTTCGAGTGGAACGCTTCGAGGCAATGGATGGATGGATGGATAGCGAGAGAAATGACAAACCGAAAGAGAAAGAGGGGAACAAGAACTCGTGTTCCACAAACTACGCAACGTTTTCGGCCAGGTAGATCATGATTACAAGGGTTTATTGGCAATAGAGGCATTCATGAATGCTACTTTGGCTACACAGTACATTTCCTTTCGTCTTCTTTGGGTATTCTTAGGAGGTTTCCAAGACTTGGTAAGTGTAAAGTAAGGGTGGATGCTTGTTGATACGGATGGGAACATGATGTTTTCTCTGCTTATGGTAATTGTCAGAAAAAGCTTTTTGTTTAGGTTGAGCTTACAAATGAAGGAAAAAGATAGGACCTTCAGGAAAGGCATTTTTAGTTCCAGTAGTTCGAGCTAAAAGAATTTTAGGTTCATTACTACAATGGGCAACTTTTTTTGGATGTTTTGTGATTTTGAGCTGATTTTAATACTTTGTCATTTTCTTCCAAAATTTAAGAAATATTCCCGTCATTGATTATTGAGTTTTTGCATTAATGATTTCGGTATGTTCCTCAGATTTTTTTTTTCAAAGAAAGGGGAAAGTTAGTTTAGGCAAGGACATCTTAATTTCTCAGGACGAATTACAGAAATACAGCTTAAGGCCTGTCATTGTACTAAAATGAGAGGTTATTTCAAAGCAGTAAATGTTCCGTTGAATTTTCATTGTAGTAACTCGGCCTTAAGTGGTATTCTGTAATATTTCCTTCGTTGAGTCATCCTTGGTTTAGGTAACTTTACATTCCCCTAAGCTGAGGTTCCACCATTGATTTCGAGCAAAATTTCGAGTAAACATGCAAGTTTTAGTTGGTTCCCTCGGAACTGAAAAGCGCAAGAATTTTGCGAAAAAGCGTAAGGCGTAAGAACTCTAAAAGCGCGCCCGAATAGCGGCAGATTTGCGCGAAAGTGTAAGAAATGAAAGAAGTGGTTGAATATTTGTTTAAACATGACGGAAAATTCAAATTTGGATAACAAATGTGGAAAAAAGTCAGATCGATCAAAATAGGCAAAAAATAAAAAAAGTGTTGCACTTTTGGATTTTTTAGATCCTTGCTAAAGTCAACCATGAGCGAAAAATTATTTCAGGACCTCTGCTGTTGCAAAAAAAACACGCCAACGACGCTAGAGAATGTGCTCTCCTAAATAAAATTTTCATATCATAGTGGCTAAAGATTTAAAGAAAGTGATGCAACCTGCTTTTCTTAGGTTTGTGCTGGAGAATTGGTGCGTTTGTCGGTTCATCCTGATGTTAAAATTCTTGCCTTGCATTCGCTTGTTTGTCAAAAATAGGGACAGGATCTTAAAACGAATAAACTTATTCGTCTTTATTTGTCTTTTTTATCCCTAATCGTCGCGACAAATTTATTCGTCTAATTTGGATTTTATTCGTCTTTTTTCGTCTAATCCGGCAATTTCACTCAACTTTTTTCGTCTAATTAGTCAAAAATTGGAACTTTTCTTAGATTTGAAGCTTTTTTCTCAAATTTGGAATCAAATAGACCCTTTTGAAAAAGTTCAACGCCAAAACTTGGGCAACAAAATATGATCCACATTTACATTTTAACTTGTAGTGTTTCCTGACACAAAGAAAGAAAATTAAAATGAAGAGGCAATCTGACTATTCGAAGATTTAAGGTCAGCAAATCTGCTTTTAAATATTGCTCTATTGAAAACGTTGAAATAAGGGCGGTTTTGAGCTCTTGGTTTTTTTAAATTTATATGTTCCACTGACCATTTCTTGCTTATTTGGCACTTTTCCGTTTGTTAACTTTGTAGATTTTGCCGTTTAGCACAAGGGTGCAGCTGTTTCCCCTCAATTGGGCCACACATTTTGTCTACTTTATGGGCAGCAGTTTTAATCCTCTTTACAGGCAATTCATTAGTCTTTTTTGCCGTGTAAGTCAGTTTTTTTCGTCTTTTTTGTCGTATTTGTCAGGTTTTTTCGTCTTTTTTGTCTAATCGGGCAATTTTATTCGTCTTTATTCGTCTAATCGGGCAATTTTATTCGTCTTTATTCGTCTAATCGGGCAATTTTATTCGTCTTTATTCGTCTAATCGGGCAATTTTATTCGTCTTTATTCGTCTAATCGGGCAATTTTATTCGTCTTTATTCGTCTAATCGGGCAATTTTATTCGTCTTTATTCGTCTAATCGGGCAATTTTATTCGTCTTTATTCGTCTAATCGGGCAATTTTATTCGTCTTTATTCGTCTAATCGGGCAATTTTATTCGTCTTTATTCGTCTAATCGGGCAATTTTATTCGTCTTTATTCGTCTAATCGGGCAATTTTATTCGTCTTTATTCGTCTAATCGGGCAATTTTATTCGTCTTTATTCGTCTAATCGGGCAATTTTATTCGTCTTTATTCGTCTAATCGGGCAATTTTATTCGTCTTTATTCGTCTAATCGGGCAATTTTATTCATCTTTATTCGTCTAATCGGGCAATATTCGTCTTTATTAGTCTAATCGGGCAATTTTATTCATCTTTATTAGTCTAATCGGGCAAATTTATTCATCTTTATTCGTCTAATCGGGCAATTTTATTCATCTTTATTCGTCTAATCAGGTAATTTTATTCGTCTTTTTTTGTCTAATTTGACAGTTTTATTCGTCTTAACTTCCTGTCTCTAGTCATCAATGAAGAAACAAAATGAGCAAAAATGGATTCAAAAACTTTTAAAACACCCTTTTGTTTGAAGTGCATGATGCTTTTATACATTCAGCAACAGCAAAAGTAAATGCTCGCATGCAAGACAAATAGTTGCAATTTATTACAAAGGCGCTATTGGCTCAGTTAAAATAAAGCTCCTAGAGGGGTTTAGAACACAGATATCTATAGATTAAAAATTATGCTGTGTTTTGAAGGGCAACTAGCAGCTGTAGATTGGTAAACGTTGTGTGAAAGTTGTCGAATTTCCGTAGAGTATTGGCTTGACATGTCCAAAAACGATTGAATTGAAACACAAGATTCTTGTTAGGACATACTCAATCGTCAGTTGTGACTGAACCTATGAAATAGCAGCCACTGATTTGTCCCTCAAAACGAAACCCTTGTCCACCTTGGTATGTCGTATCTGTGCAAATCTGTGGTTTTGAAGCACCAATCGTCCAAACCAAAATAATGAAACCAAGAAAAACTGTTTTATCTAGGTTCCTTGACAACACCAGTAACCTTTTTTGAGTTTATCAAAGAGAACGGAATGTGCAAAAGTTACAAATGCAAGAGTGATTCAAACTGTTGTCACTTTTATTGAAAGGTGACCAACTCATCTTCTCGTACATCAATTTAAAAGTATAAAATGAACCGTGATGTTTCCGCGTTGAATTTGCTTTGCTGATTGATAACATTTCCGTACAAAATATGACATTTGACAACTTACCTTTCAGAGAAGAAAAAGTTGCTTTCGCTCGAACTTGTTCATCTCGTTTCAGATTACATCCTTGAAGATCCTAAAAAAACAAGATGACATCCAATTTCGATAGCGGTGGAAATGGACCTTGAATGTCACGCATACATACATACCACTTCTAATGTCCCATCTGGTGAATGTGTGAAACTCATCTCCAACTTGATTCGTTCGGATTGATACCTTTGATACATGATTCCCGGTTCCTTAAAGGTGGTTTGTACCTTTAACAGAGACGTGCATTTGTAATCAAATTATGTCCCAGTTTGTATTTGCTATGGAGGCAGGGTTGCCAAAATGACTCGACAGATTCAAATCACTTCCTCATTTTTTCTCCAAAAAATGAAGCAAGAAGTACCAAAAATTACTAAAGCGGCATATTTTATTTGGCGAAAACAAAATATCGATCGATCTTTTAATGTACAATAAGATCGTTTGAATACATGTGGAATACCAATGCAAATGCAAGGATGAAATGCCCTCTAATTAAGAACAACGACATTTGGTTTGCCAACAACTTAGAATGTTTTTCATACAAACATTTTTTTGATTTAAATTGGCCCCAAAAAACCTTTTCAGAAATTATCCAGGTGAAGCTCAAAAAAACGGGAATAAAAAATATTGAACCGAAAAGTACAGATCAACTTTTCCATAGAACTTAAAAAATGAGAGAAAAAAACATAGATTTTTTTCCTTTTTGCTCATTTAAAGAAAAAAAACATTTTTCTCGTAATCAAGCCCAAAGTTTTTGCCCTCTTTATTTGAAAATTTCTGTTTCATTTATAGATGCTTTCAATCTCTGCTATGAGGAATTAGGGATTGCGTTTAAAAATGGGTTTTTGCCTTGTGGTAAACGTTTTTTACTTCTTATTTTTCAAAGACACGAAAAAACCTATTTCACAGTTCCAGAACGAAATGGATCCAAGCTTTTCAAGAACCCCTGATCATAGCGCAAAATATTTGCTAATCCTTTTACTGAGTAAGAACGAGTCTCCAATCATCTTGTGGCGAAAAGACTCGTGAATCGTTTGTTTCGTAACAACCTCAAATGGAACCCATCGGCAATCAGGAATCACTGTATGTAAACTATTAAGCCTCCGAAGCATCGAATTAGAACCACGCAATCCGCTCTTTTGGCTCTAAATGAATGTTTGAGACGCAAAGAGGCTTATGAATAATCCACGTAAACGGGAAATCACTGTTCCTGACGATAGTTAATTACGTTACAAAAGACAGTATTGTTCTTGAGGTTTCTTTAAATGTAAATTGCTCTTTATTATCGTACAACTTTAAAATGGTCACATAGGCCTTGTCATTTCGAATTCCTACAAAGCACAGTGTTCATGCATAAAACTTTGGTGTGAGGTAATTGTACCGGGTGATTCATAAGAAACGGTACCGGAAACCATGTCCGTAACTCGGAAATGGTTGATCTCCCAAAAAATAAATTAAGCTCAATGAGATGTGCCTGATACCAATTCTTAAAATACACATGGCTTTATTCACATTATGTCGTCCTATATTCGATTGGACCCAAATTTCGGAAGGGAAAAAAAGTCACAATCAATAACGCTCTGTATTAAAAAATGTCCCTTTAAAGGAAAAATCGTCGGTGCTTAAATATTAAACTGGGGTAAAATTGCTTTTTCTGACTTTTTAAGCCAAGAGCAATTCTAGCAATAATATCCAATGAAAGTGAGGTTCACAAATGGTTTCAATCATGATTTATAGACAATATGATTAGGTGTTCCGTTTCTATTGAAACACCCGGTAGGTTGTTGACGATGCATGTAAAACGGGAAGATTTTTTGTGCGACAGCCATGACTAGGTATTGGAGAATTGTCTATAATTATTGTTGAGCATATACTTTCGATTATTTCCCAAAATCTATGCCTTATCCCACGAAATGCAAGTACTCTTGCGACCAAAATCGACTAAAGTAATCCACTAGTTATTGTGAGGGCCAGATGTTTTAACGGTTTATTGGGAAATCCAATCTCCTTTAGGGCTTGCCCTTTTTTTTTGAGCAAGATTTTTTCTGTATTTGTTCCACTGGATCACTTTTGTTGTGATCAAAAACCTGATGTTGAATATTTCTATGATACGAGGCCACACGATTTATCAAAGAATTATTTCTACACTACTCCCTCCTTACTCATAAACAAGTTAATGCATAAGAACGATCATCAGTCATTTCGTTATTTTAAAACCGACGAAATTGATCCTGGAACATCCTCAAAACCATTAAAAAGTCCCATATAGAGAGTTACTTTGATGCACTCTATGTACACTTTAGTGATGAGAATTTATCTGTCATTAATCACTTGAGACGTCAGGGAGTGATAACTTGACTCTCTAGGGAGAGCAGGGTACAACAAATTAGAGTGTATAAAAGCGTATGGTTCATTGTTGTTGCGTGCCCTTAAATGTATTTTTTGCCTTCAAATCATTTCATTCACGGTCATTTCATTTGAAACCAAAAACCTGAGTTTTTGAGCCTTCAAAGCTTGTCGTCGTCGCTTAGGTTTTCCCGATATCGAAGTGTATCTAAATGTAATATCGAAATGTAAATATGGTAATGAAGGATTATGATTTTCCCTCCAATGATTGAAAAGAAAGATTTCATGTGATTGAGCATCATATATTGACTAAAAGACCAATATACAATACTATATATAAAGACCAATGAGGTTGAAAACAGCTTTACCAACTCTATGTCTAGTTTACTTTTACATTTCTCTCTTTTCATCAGAGGTCTTTAGGCAAAAAAGAACTGATCAGGTGTCAAATAAATGGGCTGATGAAATAAGCAAAATATACACGTACTTCTTACAAGAACGCTTTTGTTCAAAAAATATACAAATTTTGCATCAAAAAGTATGCGTTTTGGGATTCTATAATTTGTCTCTTTTTGTGAAAGGTTGGAGGTATAGCATTACACATCGTCAAAGGGTAATTATATTTAGCTTTAACGAGATCTTTGACTCCTGATAAATGAACAAACGAAAAAGCTAAAACCTACAAACAGTTCCATGTGCTCATCCATCTTATCTACTTCTTTCAAGAAAGGCCCGAATTAGGACAAAACTTTTGCGTGACATTACTTTGAGGTCTTCTGCTATTTCTTAAGTTGTTTGGCGTCCTTGCGTGAGCCTTAAGATTTCTGCACTCAACAGGGGCAGGCAATCGGTGAGCTGTGGCCCACATGTGGGCCCAAGGGTGGTTGTTGGCGTCCCAGGAGCTATGGGAAAATCCAAGACAGTGGACCCGCCAGCCAGAGTACTGTTATTGTGGGGGTTAATTTGTGGTCCCCTGAAACTACCAACGTCTGTTTGGTGGGCCCCTGATTGCACGTAATCAAATTTGGTGGGCCTTGACCAGAAGCAGTTGCCGACCCCTGCTCTACAACTTAGACGGATTTGCCAGTGTTGTATTTAATCCCACGTGAATTACCTTAAAACTCTCAAATGTGAGAAATGTTTCGATCCAAACCTCTCTACTCTCTTTGAGCTCGACTTGGACCTCAAAAATGATTGGTGGAGAAACTGGGAATGAGCCCAAAAGGGAAGCAGATTGATTCAAAAATTGAAGTCTTATTTCTCTTGGGTGTAAGTTGATGGAAAGTTGGCATGGCAGTCCATTTTCAATCAAATCCATCAATTGGCTTTCTTCAAGGCTGGTGCGGAAAATCAACTTTTCCAAAATATCTGAAACTCGAAGTGGGAATTATCATTCTTTGGGTTTCTCTTTGAACGGGAAGAACGAACGTGTATTGTGGTTTAGAACCAAGCAATGAACTTTAATGATCCGAACTACTTCAAAACGTTTCAATTATTGCTTTAAAATGAGGAAAATGATCGTTAAGTCAAAAGGAGTCATTAAGAATGAGCAAATTAACCCGAACCAAAACGTATGTTATTTAGATAGTCTTTGGTGACATTCGCCCCAATTTCTGCGTAAAAGCCACAGCCATTCTTGATAGTGGCAAAAGAATTGTTTTGTGGTCGGAAAAGTCCAACGTTAAGTTCTTGTATGTTGAAGCATGAATGTCTGATATACGATGGGCGAAAAATCAGATAAGCAAAATGGGCTACAAAAAAATTGACAAAAGCCCCTACTTACACTTTTGCGATTTTTTTGCTTACGATGTTAAATGTTTCGGCATTTTGTAACTTTCTTCTTATCTTGTCAATAAATAAATACCTTAAAAATGATTATTTTTTTTTGCAAATTTCACCAACTCAAAATCCATTTCCAAATTACAACATAAGGTCGGTTGTTGAGGTAGTTTGGAAGTATAGTAGAAGCATATCTAGAAACCCAAAAGAAGCACATGAGACGAAGTAAAAATAATCATTCTCGATCAAGTTTCGCAACATAAGCTGCGTTTTTCAGTCGCTTCCAAACTACCTCAACAACCGACTTAAAGTTTCAAATGATTTATATCCTTGAAATTTCCTTTTTCATCCGAATTTTTTTCTGAAATTATTCTAGGAGTGCATTTTGGCACTCCGATGTGATGGATTCAAATGGAGTCATAATTTTCATCAAAATTCAATTTTCGACTGGAAAACTTTGCAATAATAACCTGATCTTCTGTTTGTCAATGCAAGAGGAATAAAATGACCTTTGGCTTTTTTCTGAATTCAAATTGATTTTTTGTCGGGAAAAATTTGGTAATTAAATTTTGGTTATTATTGTCATTCTCTGAACCGTCATGAGTAGGCCTC
>CM021321.1:3864863-3877269 GCA_010645155.1 Tigriopus japonicus
TCCAATTAAATACTATGCTAAGAAGTTTGTAAGAATGTAATATTTTTTTCCGATTAAGAATAATACCAGTTTCCCGCAATTGTTTTATAAAAATGTCTGAAACTAACTTTTAATTATTAAAAATAAAGTTTTAGATAGTGCAAAAGTATTCGTAACGCTCAAAAAAGTTAACAAAATAGGTTTATAAACAGATTTTTCATCAGAAAAAATTGATCGAAAGATGTAGAACATTCTGGAAAGCCGGAGAAAAGTCATTTAGTCTCCTTTTTTCCAAGATTTTCTAGATTTTTCTTGGATCTTATAAATTTTACGGAATTGAACAATTGCTTCACAGTCAGCCAATCATGACCAAGGTCAAAGAGCTCGACAAGGACTTGAAGTTGAAGATAGTAAGTCTTCATCATGGAGGCAAGGGCTACAGAGCCATTTCGAAGCTTCTGGACATCCCGATTTCAACGATTCAGTACGTCGTGAAGAAGGCACAAAAGAACGGAACGGTTGAGAACCTCCCAAGATCCGGTCGTCCAAGGAAACTGTCAGCCAGACTTGAGAGGAAGATTGTCAGAGAGGTCACAAATAATCCTCGAACAACGGTCAAGGACATCCGGAACAGTCTCAGTGAAAATGGATTGTCCATCTCGAGGTTTACTGTTGCTCGCTCACTTCACAAAGCAGGATTGAAGTCTTGTCGCCCACGGAAGACTCCCTTGCTCAAGGATAGACACTTGAAGGCTCGCTTGGAATTTGCCAAGAAGTACCTTGACAAGACCAGTGACTTTTGGTCTAGGATTCTTTGGTCAGATGAGACAAAGGTTGAGCTTTTTGGTCACAACGATGTTCAAAGGATTTGGCGACGTAAAGGAGAAGCGTTTCATCCAAAAAACACCATCCCTACGGTCAAGCATGGTGGAGGATCGATCATGTTATGGGGCTCCTTTTCCGCCAAAGGCACCGGTAACCTCGTGAGAATTCATGGGACAATGAAAAAAGAAGACTATCGGGATATCTTGGCTGAGAATCTCCAGAGTTCAGCGCGGAAACTTCGGCTTGGTCGACAGTTCGTCTTCCAGCACGACCCTAACGACCCTAAGCACAACACCATTTTGGTCAAGAAATGGTTGAAGGACAATCGGATTAAGGTCTTGGACTGTCCCTCCATGAATCCGGACCTTAATCCAATTGAAAACCTTTGGAGATAATTAAAAGTCCGTATCTGTGCAAGACGTCCAAAGACAATTGACGAACTGGAGCAAATCTGTTATGAAGAATGGGCTAACATTCCTTCAGATGTATGTAAAAAACTTGTAAATGATTATAAAAAACGTCTCTTAAGTGTAATTCAGCAAAAAGGGCATTCAATAAACTATTGACAAAATGTTATGAATACTTTTGCTCTTGGTCTAAAACATGTTCTGAACAGTTTTTTAAATTTCTAAAAAGAAAAGTATCATAGCTTTTAAATGATAAAAGAATAACTAAGGAGCAAAATGGTTCTTAAATGTATTTTTCAAAAATCGAGTATCATTTAAAAATCAATAAAATTTTCGAGGTTACGAATACTTTTGCTCCTGGCTGTACATATTTCACCCTAAGATCTCATATTAGCAATGAGTTGGAAAAAGGAAAATTTCACTATACTTTTAATTGGGATGTGTTTCTGTTTCAGAGGTTTTTTGATCGAAATAAAAAAAAGCTTTTGGTTTGTTTAACACTCGATTATCTTTAAAGCGCATGCCTGCAATCGGTTTTATTAGGCATGGCCGAAATCGAAATTTCGGCGTTAAGTGCTATCAGTCCATCAAAAATTGCGACATAACGGGCTTAGGTAGTTGAATCTTTCTCTTCAGACTTGAATGTTATTGGCCCAAAAAAAACTCACCTTCAAAAATGCAACTGAGAAATTGTCCCAAATTTTGTTGTCCACTTAAATGATATTGGCCCTGAAGGCTCTCAAGAGGATCGGGAACGGAGGTTGGAGTTGGTTGCGGTTTATTTCTTGAGAGAAGCGACCTCATTTTCCTATTTTTGGTTCTCTCTTTCTCACCTTCAAAAGGGAAACTGGAGGTTGGAATATGCCTTCAAAAGCCTCAAAGCTTTTCCTTTTTCATTAGCAACTCGGAGAATTGCAAGTCACGGAATGGAAGGTCTCTTTCACATTAGTTTAGGCCATAAAGGGGAACTAAATCCTTCCATGTTCCTATTAAGCCGCATTTCGCGTTTGTGAATTCAATTACTACTCTCTTCCAAACTACAGTATCTTCCACGTGACCTTTGAGTTTGTTTCTGTGCTTGTTTCCATTCTATTGCTTCAACCCTGTTCCCTAAGACATGATAAACACTCGTTCCAGAATTGTTGGCCAACAACTGACCTTGTTGATCAATTGAAGAGTGGTTCCATTTTTGTTCCCAAACGACATCTGAGGCCACTGAACGACAAAAACGATGACAACATTCCCAATATTGCTTCTTGGCACAAGAGACTTGTTGCCTTTGGGAGAATCAAGGTCATGATCACGGCTTTGGAACGGAATATATTCATTTTTTGTCATAGAATATTTAACACAAATGGACACAACAATAAAACACAGAGATTTCTAGGCATGATTGGCACGTAAAGGAGCATCAAAATCGGGGCAACGGAGCGCGTGGTTAATGCCTTAGTGGTTTCCGTTAATTGCAAGAAGGTCGGGCATAACCCACGAGTTTTGTCAAGGGAATTTGATTAGGATTGTATCATGTTAGGGGGCGGAAATGCTGGCCAGTCCTAGGGATAGATTTGTCAATGTCTCGTCCCCTCTGGTTATGATTTGCAAAGTTCAAGGTCCGCCTCCAAGGGCGGCCTTCAAACGCAGAGTATCACATGGAGTTGAGCACGTTCACGAACACTGTTGTGGACAAGAATTCTCGTCACAACTTTTGACACACGAGAGGGGATATTCACACCTCGCAGATGAATCTGATGTTGTTGCAACAGGAGTCCGAATGCCAACCTTCATTCATTCGTGAATTGCGTCGAGAGCTCGTCAAACTCCACGTGAGACAGTTTTCCTCGGCTGAGGTCATGGGTGGATCGATCCACCCAAATTCGGGTACTTTTCGTCCTCGAGTTCCCGACCAAACCCATTCATCTTCGCGATCGATGTCGTTGCCTGCCGTCCAGAACTCATATCGGGATCGGCCGAAAGTGGCGATTTCGGCCATGAGAGCGTCTCTCTCTCCAGGAGTCTCTAATGCGATCAAGGAGGCTCTGGGACTCATGAACTCGCATTCCTTCTTGGCCTCGATCCATCCCATTCGTGTTCGTGAGAAGAAGTAGCACCCTGTGGCCAATCGTTGGAAGTTCTCAGGACATGGAGAGTTTGACACTGGAAGGGAAAGAGAAAATAGGCAACATTGGTTAAGAGATAAAAAGCTAAGTAACATCGGACAAATTCACCCCACAAATAAAAAGTTTTTTTTTGGATTGTTGGGTGCTAGGGTCGGAGGGTTGAGCCTCGCCTGGCCAGCGAAGCCAGCCGTCACATTATCAATTTTTTCCGATAAGCATTCTCATGTCCGGTATCAGATTGGTTCTACAAATGTGGGTATGAACTAACGCCAAAAAGATTACTTGAGAAAGGTCGGGGAGGAGAATTGAACCTGGGACCTCTCTCACTACAGGAAACTGCGCTATCCACTACACCACGTCTCCTTCCTTAAATTTACAATATTCATTTTTTAAAAATGTTATATGTGATCACTCTTTTTCTACGAAACGTAATAACCTTTTTGCAATCACACTTTTGTCTCTACTTCTCTGTTAGCTTTTGTTTACAACACATTTATTTCTTCATCGCCAAGAAGATCAATTCATAATATTTTGACTTACATTTGAGCCTTAAATTATGCTAATGTAATACTATTTCCTCATAAAAATATTCCAATGCTAGATTATCAAAGTATAGTCGTTGTTTTTTCGGTTTTGAATGGCGCACCCTGTATTACTTACCAAAAGATTGGTCCACGGGTGGCTGTTGGGCCACTTGTGGCTCAGAGATAGGGAATCGTTGGTTGTTGTCTGGTTGGGGAATAAATTGAGGAGGCTGAACTGGACGTGGGGTAGGAGGAGGGTCGTTCCTGATTGTTTCAATAGGACTGGGTTTGAATTCTTGCAACGGTGCCGATGGGGCACCCCGTCCTCCATCCTTGCTATTACACAGATTGGTTGTGCAAAGACAAGCTTGAATTCCAGATGCACCGGGTTCGGAAATATCGCGAACGGCACAAGATTCCGTAGGCAACAAGGGATTACTGATGGGACCCAGAAGGATCGTGGTTGAGAAGCACTCTCTTGCCGTGGCTAGGAAAAAAAGGGAAAAAAGGGGTTTGTTAGAGGATCTCATAATTCACCAAGAGTGGCTTTCCTTTTTTTTAAACATGACGGATTAGGGAGGAAAACGTTGTTACCTCGTTCTCCAGAGGATTTCTCCCAAGAGTACATGAGACAAGCTTCTCCGGGCTTGCATGTTTGGATAAGTGATGGGTCTGTCGGATCAAATTTTTCACATTTCTTGTCGGGATTAAAAAGGCTGCCACAATTGAAGCATTGAAGAGCACCTGCAGGATACAAACGAAAGGAAATTCATCAATGCCAAAGAAACTTTGAGCAAGAGCCAAAATGACAAGTAGTATCATACGTATTCTATGGCGGCAAAAAACAAAAGATGAAGGAAAACGCTTCAGGGTGGTGCAACCTTGTTTGAAATCTAGTTTTAAATGCAAAATGAAACCCTTGGAGTTCAGGGGTAAGTTTGAACTTGAAGTTCAGTGTCGGCGGCCCAAGTATAGACTCCTTAAAACTGTTCTAAAAATTGCAATTTTTGGTAGATCGTTTTCAAATGTGTTGCTTAAGATTCACAAAACAAAGTTGTTAAGAATTTTCTGCTCGTATGTCCCTAATGGCGGCCTTGGAAATGGACGATGTGATGTTGAAGTTGAGGAAATTGGGACAGTTGGCACGGTGCCGTTATCTCGTCCCTCAAGGACGGGTGGTAAATTTTAAGGTTGAGTTGATGAGATTTGATTCATCTCCCTCAAAGTCTTAATCTTAAAGGTTGGCCAAACAAAAAAGTCTATGAGCCTCAGCTAGACTTGAAACGGACATTTTTTTTGTCCTATAGACGCCAAAGCCTACACTTGCCCCGCCGCCCCTGTAAATGCAGCATTCAAGTCGAAGTTACAGGGATTTTTTAATAAAGGCATTTCATTCCACGAAGAAAAGTCAAAACACTTCTCACAGAATTTTTCTCCTCTCTTCAAAGTCATTTTGTACTACGTACTAAAAGCTCAAAACTTGCTAAGTATAATCATTACCCTATATAAACTCATTCACAGAGAGCACTACTACCCTCCATTTGTCACACAAATGTGTGCTGTGACTATGCTTGATTTTTAGAAGATTTGATTATTTACGTATGTACCGGCCATAGAGTAGTTTGTTTGACGAAAACTTGAAACCATTTTGGCTTACCTCCTACTGTTGAGGCTGGTCCTGGCCTTGGTTCTGGCCCTGGCCTAGGTTCTGGTCCTGGTCTTGGCTCTGGTCGAATTATTGGTCTTCTAGTGGTTTGTGGAGGTCTGGTAAAGGGTCTTTGAGTCGTCGTTGGCGGTCTTCTGGTAACAGGCCTTTGCGTGGTGGTGGGTCTTCCCCGGATTGGTCCATTTGGTCTATCTGTTGGAAATTGAGGTTGATCTTGGAGGCTAGTTAAACCACCCAAAATTCCAATCTCTTCATCAGATAAGGTCAAAGTACTTTTGTCGGACGTTTTAGGTTCTTCTCTGGAAGAGTCATCTAATCCTGGGAATGATCCAGCAGATGTCGCCTGAATGCCACCTGATACTGAGTTACAAAGGTCAGTGTCACAAACGCAAGCCATAATACTGGACGATTGATTTTCTGATATGTCTTGAGGAACACAAGTTGAACTAGGCCTTAATGGGTTTGTGATGGGTCCCAAGAGGATACTAGGCGCAAAGCACTCCCGGATAACTGACGTTTCAAAGGCGGATTTTTCCCACGTGTAATACAAACAAGCCTCACCGGCCGCACAGTAATCCTGTTGCTTCGCATTGGCCGGATCGAAGTTAATACAATCAGGATTATTAGACCCGCTAAACAAAGATCCACATTGATGACACAATACCCGTCTGTTTGGATCCTTACGTGGGGGTGGGGCCGTTATTGGGGCTAGGGTTGGTCGTTGAGCTCGTGTGGGAGGAGGCCTAGTTGGTCGGGTAGTGGTCCTAAATCTTTCTGTACTGGATATCAATGGCTGGCGGGTAGTAGTTCGGTCATTAAAACTTGGTCTAGGCGTGGTTCTCGTGACTCCCAATCCACTGCCATCCATGCCGTTACAGAAATCGTCGGTGCAAATACATGCAGTCACGGAATCTCCCTCTACCGATTTGGGCACGCATTGCCGTTGGGGCACGATCGGATCCGTGATATCGCCTAGGAGTACACTTGAGGAGAAACATTCCCGGATAATGGCAATCTCATTGGACGACTTCTGGTAGGAATACCACAAGCACGCCTCTCCCACGTCACAAGTCTTCTGCTGTTGGGTGTCCAAGTTGTTGAAAGCCACACAATCTGGGGAGTCGGTGGAGAACAAGCTGCCACATGAAAAGCACTTCACTCTGGCATTAGGAGGTTTAGAAGGGGCTAGGGCAGTATTGTCCGGTTGCTGAGGAGTCCTTGGGGGTGCCCTTGTTGGTGGGCTTGTAGGTGCCTCTGTGGTTGTTGTGGTTCTTCGTTGGGGCAATGGACAAGGTTGCGGGTTGCAGCTTCGAGATTGTTCCCTGGAGCCTGGACACTGGGTACCACCATTTTTGGCCGGGGTCTGGATAACTCTGAATCGGGATTGGACACCTCGATTGCAAGGGCTAGAACAAGTACTCCAAGGTCCATATTGTGACCATTCACAATCTATTTTGGGTGGTTTGGTCGTGAAGTCCGCTCTGGAACTGGGCTGTGTTGGTCTCAAGGGCAATGGCGTCGTGGTTCGTTGTCCGAAAACGGGGGAATCTTGTTCTTCTGTAGAATAGAGCGTGATTCGATCCCAAGCTACATAGATGGTGTTAATAAAATTTAAGCTTCTCACCTTCCGGTTGAAAGCATTTGACGGTGAGAGACCGATCATCGGCTTTCCAAACAGAGGCTCTAGAAGCATAAAGCCACTGAAGGCTCTCGTCATGGACACAAGGAGATCCATTTTCGCTTCGAATACCAGCAATAAATTCTCCGAGCTCGGGTCCCATCACCCACAATTCCAACTGGTCATCCTGAAAGCCAATAAACACTTTCCCTAGAGAAATCGAACCGACGTTTCCCACCCAAAGCAGATTCCCTCGACGGTCTTGAAAACATCTGGAGGGACGCCATACAAAGTACTTACTGGACTGGCATAGTAATACATATAAAGCTGCTCGCTGCCTTCCAACTCATAAGCCACATGGCCATTATAATTGGAGATCCGCCGATAAGTGCCCAAATACACGCTTTGATCCGTTCTAGCCTGACCAGTGGCTCGAACCACAACTCGATCGCAACATTGTTCTGAAAATGGAAAGCCGGTTGAAAATTCCTTTCGATGAAAATGACGATGATTATGAGGATGATGAAACGATGGCTAGCTCTCAAAAGAGTTCATATCATGCCATACTATTTAGCCACCGAGAGAGTCGAGCTGAAGAAGATGGGTTGAGGGTAGAACAAAAGCCGACGAAGAATCCTCATTAGCTTCCAGCAATTCTGTTTGACTACCTTTTTATAGAAAAGAGAACGAGAGATGAAGAGAGAGACAGAGGAGAGAGCAAGAGGGAGAGCAAGAGATTCTTTTAGCATTCTTTCGGGCCTCACTTATTGAGCGACTTGAGGTCTTTTGTTTGAACCTGATAGTCAACGTCCGAAGTGTCTCGGCCATGAATTTGCACTGTCATCAATCAATTATGAAGCAAAGAGAAACTTTTTTCTGAGCATGCGAAAGTTTCAAGAAGAACTCAAACTCACTTTATCCCTTCTAGAACATTTCTCAAACTTTAAAATCTTGAAAAGAGTGGATTGCTGGATCACCAACCCCTTCAGTTCGAGCGTGTTGAATGAAGGGGTAACACCGAGCAATTCTTCATTGTTCAAGTGGTATTTTTAATCACTCGCTTCTGGCACGCTCAACAAGGACCAGAACAGTTGCTCTCGATCTTACAAAGACGCATTGAATAAAGCATCTGCAGTCATATCTCTTCTTAAAGAGTAATAAGCCCACCCAATGAACCCGACTCGTCAAGCCAAAATGTGGGTCCTAGAAACTTGAAATTGCCTTAGGGCTTTTTTTCCTCGGCGCTTTCGAGAGCAGTTGTACAATGTACATTGAATGTTAGGAAAGAGGGTTTGGTTGTCCGTGTACTGAGCTTGGTGGACGTGAGCAGAGGGGGTTAAATTGGCTTGAAATTATCCAAACAGTACTTCTTTCCCTCTTTCCTACTCCGGTCTCTCCATCCATTGGGAAGCCAATGCCCTGAACAATCATTTATCACAAAATTGAAATAGAAAAAAAAATGCTTGTGGCGCAAATTTATTATGGAAGTTCAAAAGGTGTAACCAAGCTTGCATGCATGTTTGAGGGGAAGAAGCCCAATAAATAATGCGTGCGCCTACATTCAGCGGGTAATGCCTCATAAAGAACCAACTGCGTTTTGTCTTTGGCACAGCGAGCTTTTTCACGTTCGATTCCTGAGAAACTCAGGCCTTCATGGTCGCTCTCAGGTCAAGTGCAATAAAAAGTCAATTTCCAATCATAATTACTTCCATGGCCCTGGTCATGGGAACTGTCGAGAAACAAACAACTAGCCCCCAGGTCGATATGCTTCTGTTGTTGACTTTTGCCAGGGTTTGTTTAGAGGATTAGAACAACAAAGTTGCAATTCGCACGGTTCGGTTTCGTTGTACTCGATAGCGACAATATTTCATGATAAAGTTGAGCTGATGTATGATTAACGCCGAGGCTTTAAGGTCACTTTAACAGGTTAATTTGTAAACGAGAGCATTTAACTGTTCTGGAGGTAGGGTTTAAGTCATATTTAAGAAAATCATCTTGATTTTTATCCTAGGTCCCAGACCTTTCAAATCACCAAGGCGTTTTATGAAAGAAGAAGTATGATTCAGAAGTGAGGTTTAGTCAGACTTGTGTTAATTATTATCAAGTTACAATCACAATAATATCGGTTGCAAAAGGGTTTTATTTCACTTTCAAAAGAAGAATGGGATTAAGTTTTTTCTCCCTTCCAATCTTGCAGATTGGAAAGTTTTTTTGTTAACCCGTAAGAACATCAATGAGACAAGAAGAAAGGAAGTTTGAAGTCCAGAATTTATGAATACTTGAAAACTTAATTGTGATGTTAATGAGTAATCAATCTACACCGATTTTATTGGTTGAATTGAAGCTGATTGAAATTACGATTACAAAGGCGTATTTGTAATTACATCACAGGTCTGGATTTGGTGTTTGCCCATACTACGTGTATCTATCTAAAGTGGATCTACAGTACTTATTACTTAGAAACGTTCCCATGTGTGTGTTTATTTACGTAGTGCTCAATTTGAGGTACTTTTAGGATCTAATTTTAGGTTGGGGGAAACCGACCTGCGCCGCACTCTTGACGGTTGCAGATGCGAGTATCGAAGCTACGACCTCGACATCGGCGGCCTCCATTGCGAGCCTCTTGGGTCATTGTCCGACTACGAGTCTGTGTTCCCACCCCACAGGGTTTGGAACACGTGGACCACTCCCCGTAATCGGACCATTGACAATCGAGTCGACGGCTCTGATCGGAAATACGAGAATTACGATCAGACGCCGCAGATTTGGACGATGAAGAGTCCGTGTCTGGAAAATGATTCAGGAGAGAGAGTGGGTGTGTGGGTGAAAAGGATGGATGTTGGGATGTTGGGAATGAATGAACGATTCATCTGACTTTATGGTTAATGAAATTTGTAAGCTCCGTTACGTCTTTCGAGTTTGAAGACTGATGATTATCCCTGGAACATTACTCCTAAGTAAATATGGGCTCGGTACTTTTGGCTGGTGCCAAGACATTCTAGCTGTCCGTATTAGCATGCGTATATGAATAACGGGGCGTCAGAATGATAGCAATCAAGTGCCATTAGTGCTGGAGGAGATGAAACACCCTGTCTGGGTTAGAAGATAGAGCGAGGGGAGGGTGGTGGGTTATCAATCTGGGGGTCATTTGGAATGCCCTCTGAGTAACCAGAGTCGTGTCCAAAATATCAGAAGAAGACTCCTCTCAAGGATTCAGATGATCTTGGGCACCCGCCGATCATGACCAAGAATATCGTCGAGCAGATCTCCATTGGGAGGCAATTGATGACAAGAAGATGCCACTTGGTGTGGTCACTGTCATTAGAAGCATCTTTTTGAAGACACTGTATGTTGGTCTATCGTTGGTCTTCCTAGTTATAGAGCAAATCAGGGGGACCATTACCGTCATGTTAGGGTAGAACGTGTACAGAGGATAAAGGGACTCAGTTGTGAACACTTTGTGTTGTCAGATTCTTTCATGCACCCACACGGTTTATTTGGCTTTGTTAGAGTGGCACTGTAGTACCTTTTGGGTTTGATGGTGGGAATAAGTTCGTCAACCGATAGAAGAAACAAGATTGTTGTGGAGGATAGAGCTCAGAAGAAGTGGAACTTGATAAGGAAATGTAAAGAAAGAGAGATCAAGGAAAATCCGGAGCCTTTCCAGTGAGTACTCACTGAGATTAACCGATGGTGTGGTGTCGCTTTGTTGGTCCATGGAAATAGTCTGTTGTTGTTCCTGGAATAATCGAGTTGTCAAACTGTCGCCGTTTTCCCCACCAGTCTGAGCCTGCTCAGAAGTTTGGGGAGAGACCAAAAGTTCCTCTGGGATCAGATTTTGAGTCTCGTCTCCGAAAAGAATGTCGTCGATGCGAAAGTTGGTGAAGGATTTGTCAGGGATGGAACCTTGAGAGAGGGTTGTTTGTGCCGATTCAATTGTCGAAGACAAAGTGGTTTCTACGGTCGGAGGCTTTTGTGAAGATGAAGGCGTTATCGTAGTTTTTGAGAGCTTTTGCATAACCGATTTGGTTGTGTCGATGGTTGTTGTACTTGTTTCAGTGGAAGATGAGTCGGTGCTGACAACATCAGAATCTACCGTTGGTTCAGTCACTTTGGCCTCCTCGTTAGTTGTTGTTGATTTAGCGACAATTGTAGTAGTTGGAGTTTCTGTTGCTATATCAGGAAAGGTCAAGTCTTCTGGGGTGAATGTAGTATCCTTCAATGTAGTTGTTGTCATGGGTTCGGCAGTTGTTGTTGTTGTTGTGGTGGTTTTTGTAGTGGTCGTCGTTGTTGTTGTTGTGGTTGTAGTAGTTGTCGTCGTTGTTGTTGTTGTGGTTGTAGTAGTTGTCGTCGTCGTTGTTGTTGTTGTTGTGGTTGTAGTAGTTGTCGTCGTTGTTGTTGTTGTGGTTGTTGTTGTAGAGGTTGTTGTTGCTGTGGTTGTTTTAATAGTGGTGGTAGTAGTAGCCGTTGTAGGTGTTTTGGAAGTCAATGACGAGAAGACAATTGTGGTAAGTGGTTCTTCATCGTCCAGCTCATCAGAAATGACGTTGATGCTATCGGGTTGTAATTCCTCTCGGAATTGCACAGAGATCGCGTCATCTTCCAAACCATCATTAAAGGTCTCAGTGGCAAGGTCGTTCTCTGTCGATCTTACAGTAGACAAACTCCCTTCAATTTCATCCCTAATCCTCGGGAGGCCTTGAGTGGGCCCTGATGTGCTCTGAGTAGTTTCAAAAGTCATGTTGTGTGTGATGCTAATCAAGTCAGTCAAAGTGGTCGGTTCTGGGGTCTGAAGCGGTCTGTCAATTGATGCCAAAAATGAGAAAATATCCACAGAAGAAGACCCATCCTTGGGTGGTTTGGTTGTGCTCGCGATCAATTCAAAGAGTGGTGAAAAGCCCGGCCTGTTTGTGCTAGTGGAAGTGCTCGGAATCGAACTAGACTCAACCGTACTTGGATCAGTGGTCACCACTCTCTCCGTAGTGGTTGTGGTTGTTGACTCGGTGGTGGTGGGACACTCTTGCAAATTGCAAGTCCGGATCTCGGTGGGTTCTCCTTGGCAAGGAGCGCCCCCAAATTCGGGTGCTTGGGCAGTTTTGCGGATTCGAACCTGAAACCCTTCGCCACAACTCTGCGTACACGTGGTCCAATTTCCCCAGTCAGTCCATCGACAATCGACTATTAGAGGCAAATTGATAAGACGGTCGTTTATCATACAGTATTCTGTTTTAGGTATGTACGTAGGTAAGCGGGGCCTATTTTTAGGGGTT
>CM021321.1:3878031-3910735 GCA_010645155.1 Tigriopus japonicus
TTAAAAACTTCGACGGGTAATTGGCGATTACTCTCTGAAATGACCCCAATTTGAGCATTTTTGTCTTGTTAACCATTCACGTTGGTGACTTGAGTCTTGGTCGGAAACGAGGGAAGAGAAAAGAAATGAAATGGGGGACTACCTACCTACCTCGTACCTAATACTACCATGCAACCAATCTGACACGTTTCTGCCATATTTCCTACTACTTGTTCCCATCATTCGCTTAACAAGATTTTGCATGACACGAACAGGGTGCTTAGAGAAGCCTTTGAAATTGTTTCGAAAGTACGTACTTAAACGATTAAATGTATGTGGCCATGCGTGTCACAAATTTCCAGAATGTTGTGAGGCTATCTGAAACTCAGTTTTCTTAAATACTTTTTTTATTGTGTCAACAATCTGGATTTTTGAGCCCTTCTTGTCCCAAGTTCATTAAAAAGAACATTCTCAATCAATCATTTGTCTAATTCATGGACATACGAAATAAATAACCCCTTATTTGAAAACAAGTATAATGTTCAGTTTACACATGTTTGTTTTTACACATTATTTTCATCCTGTTGATTCATTTTTATCACATTTTAAACATAATTTAAAACATTTCAAGTAATAATGTAATCGTGAAGGATTAAGGTTTTTTTTTCAGAAAACAGTAATAGCCAATATGTTTCAAAATTGGTCTTGATTTCGGAGCAAACGGACTAAAACTGCCGTTTCTATCGGACAAGTCAGAAATGGCTTCATGTTGGAACACTATTTACAAAAAAACTTTGAAACAATAGGACTGTTTGTTTCGAAACGTCTTGAAAAGTTTTGCTCCCAGAAATAGTTTCTACTGATTAGAAAGATTGCCTCCTTGTTCAATAGTACTGATGTGTTTCGAGTTCGATTTTTGCCCAAGTGTTGCGACATTGGCCCTTTTTTAAGTTTCTGGGTCTGAAAGCCAGACTATTTAAAAAGCAAGAAATGTAAACACATAGTTATAAATGGCATTAGCAAAAACTCCAAACACAGCAGTATTCAATAGCCACCCACTCACGGCTAAAGGTTAAAGCTCTTCATAAATCACGAAAACAACCAAACGCAGATACTGTTAAATATTGAGTTCTTTGAATAAATGAAGATAGAAAGCAGCCCAAGAATTTCAAAGTCCATTTTCGTCACTTGGGCAAGATCGTCATTCTTCAAAGACAATATTAGGTACATTATAGAATCAATACTTTTTTGTGTTAGCCACCCTGTTATCTCGTGCTTACGCGCCCTCATACCAAAGCTTGAAGTTCGTTAGGTCATGAATGGGCGGTTGTCATTTCAAGAAGCAAGAAGCAACCAAGTACATGGAATAATAATGCTATTCCTCAAACTTGGGCCTAAATTCATAACTAGCAAAAATATTGCGTGAACTCCTTTGTACAAAACCCTTGTCAGCTTCTTTCAACTGCCACCGAAATGTGAGAAACTCTCTCAAGTTTTGGGAAGCCTTGGTTGGTTGCACAAATTGTAGTCTGACAACCACAGATTGGGCTCTTCAACACTCTAAACTTGAGTTGGTTGAGACTTGTCAGCGGTAAATTGTTTTTCTGTCAAGTCGAGTTCATCAACGAACGTTGTTTCAACGGAGCAATTGACCTAAAGTCTCAGAAGGGTAAGTTTCTTGAATACTTATTAGACGATTATTATGCCTTTGAAATAGCTTCAAGGATTGTTATTACTCATTGTGACCCGAGGGTCATTAAATCCGCATGCTCATCTTCATTAGGTCCTGAAACCTAACGGCTTTCTTGCCAGACTGCTAGCTGCTATCTTAACCGAACATTCCATTCAATCGGTTTTTGTGTCCATCCATCCACTCAATATATTCTTTGAGGAATTCATCACCAGAGCTCTCTCATGAAAGAACATTCAAGCTCTGCACATTTATTGTAACTGGAGGTCTGCGAAGTTATTCTCGAATCACAAAGCCAGTTCTGTGAGTGTAATGAGATTTGAATTTGAGCACATATTTATGTAATTGAGAACCGAAACCTTCAATTTCAGGGAGTCATTGGTGAAGTTCCCCTTTTAAGTGCTTCACTTAAACAAGAGCAATACAAGATAAACTGCATTACTTGCCATCCTTGCCCCCAGACTGATGAAATGTGTTCAAAGTAAATTTATGCATATTGGCCTAATTGGATGAAGTAACATATCTACATCTTAAGCCTTAATTTTAGACATCTCTACTTATATGTAGATTCATCTCTTTCATTCAAGTACTCGAGTCGCGATGAGAAATGCACCAAAGGAGACCTCTTGCTGAGTCGTCGGACACCTGACTGTTGCTCACAAAACCACTTGAGGATCATTACGGTAAACGTCACCTTTTTGCTTGAACCTTTGACACGGCTACCTTTGTGAATAGCTAATTGTTTGAATCAAAAAATCCCAGACTAACCTGGACAAGCTCGGGATAAACAGGGTCGGGTTTCGGTGGCTTCTCCTTGGCAAGATCGTCCACCACTTTCAGCTTCTTGCAAAATCATGCGTTTTCGTTGTTGAACTCCACGACCACAGGAAACGGAACAAGAGCTCCAATCTCCATAATTGGACCAGAGACAATCCACTGGGCCTATTATTGAATAAGAATATTAATCTCTGGGATTTAGTTGTGTTTACAGTTAGTCAAATGGACCATGCAAAAAAGGCGGGAATTTTGAACGCCCTCAGATTGTACTGCGTACAACTTTGATGTTGATTACGTTATACACTATTGAATTAGTGTTAATAGAAGCAAATGGGTTTCCTTAGTCAGTCCATGGGTTTGGTAAGTCAGGTTCAAGTGAAAATGCAAGAATGTTCTGTGTTTGTGTACAGTATGCGCGTTTTAGTGATGTCAGTAGTAAATCGGACTTGGGTATATTTGAAGGCTAGGGAATTGGTCTGTTTTATTTGGGAACAAGTCTCAAGATGGGTGGGATTGATTTCCAGCTACTTGTCAAGTGAAGAGAGGTAGGTGTCGTAGGTCGTAGTTTGTGCAATCAAACCTTGGAAGGACTGGACGGGTCTTCGATTAGCCCTGTCATTGAGAATGTCTGGGTTGAGCGTCGGAGAGGCGGGAGAGTTTTCGGCGCGAGACAAACTGGGCTTATCCTTGACACACTCAACGACCACCCCACGCTCCCAAGGGCCTTGCCAAGGCTCGTCGGAATCTAGGCCGCCTGGAAAACAGTTCCAATGTTTAGGGGAATGAGGAGCGGAACCTAGCCTTCATTGAACGTACTCCTGTGCCAATGACTTCCTGTAGTGAGATAATCCCGTTTGCCAATGGACCAACCTAGACCTCCCGCGTTCCAAAATATGTAGCGGTCCTTGTCGACGTGTTTATAGACCGGCCTTTCCGGAGCCCATTCAACTGATTCGGAAGAGATCCGATATTCTCCATCACAGCGGGCATAGGTGGCTCCCAGGACGTTAATCGACGGACAAATGACATCGGGGGTAGCTGATTCGTGAGGAATGATTGGGGGACAAAGAGAATCGGGGTTAGGATCCGTGGAAAGCTTACTTAATTAGGCTAGCCCTTCACCAACAATTATCGATACTTTGAGGATTTAGGTTTATATTCACGTGATGACAGATGCTGTTTAGAGGAGGAATGGGGGAGGAGGAGTAGGAGGAGGACATGGGTTTGAGACAAGGCTTGTATGGACTATGTACATGGGAGAGATGTGGGATTGGGGCCGTGATTAAAGTTAGCGTGTTTTGCTTGCGGACTTAAAAAGCTCCCTCTACCGGCGTGCACGAACTTTCAATGTACACCTTCACCGGAAAGACTCATCTTTCGCGTGTTTTACTGAGAAATACAGATCCTTACGAGGACATTGCTGGATGTTACAGAAGCGAGTTTCTTTGTCTTCGCCTTCACAGTGTTTGCCGCCGTTTCTAGCTAACATGACAATGTGACGCTCTCGAGTTTGAATTCCAGCATTGCAGCTCTTGGAACATCCCGACCATTGGGTGAAATCACTCCATTTGCAGTCCATAGGCGAGCCTGAATTTATACCAAATTGAACATGTGCCTCGATTAGGGATTTTAGGGTAGAGTTTATCATACCTTCGATCCCTTCATTCCGCAAGCGATTTAATGAATCTGCATTGTTTAGCAAAGGAGAAACTTCAAGATTAGACAGAGAGACACGGAGGGAAGAATGTCGAATGGGGAACATCTTACCGGAGTTTTGGAAGAAAGGGAACTGTCTCAAACGGTCATTCAATCTGCTCAGTGATTTTGAGCGATCGCCTGGTCGGCTTTCGGAGTTTGTCGCCACTTCAGTGATAAAGTGCGAAGCAGGAAGTCGAGTCAGAAAAGGTCCAGGGTTTTGTCGTCGGAAGCGTTGAGTCAGTTCATGCAGTGCTGGAAAGAATGCAGTTTATTTTGCCACAGCCTTTTTGATCGTCATGCGTTGCAAATGAATAGTGGTTGGCATTTCAAGCTTGTACGTGGGTTCGTTCAAGTTCGACATCGAACCGTGGCTAACCTGTCGCGATAGAGATAGAGAAGGGAGGACACGAGAAGACTGAAGAAGTGGATTAGTTTTGGTTAGAGTTTTGGGTGTTAGCAACCAACATGCTCCTCTCGGTTTACCCTTTGTGGACTTAGACCCCTCGTTTGGATTATCGTTACAAAGGTTTGAGGTGCAAATACAAGCCCGGATCGACGATGACGGGTCAGCTTGGGTTCTTTGGAGTTGACAATTTCTGGTCACGCTGACTGGCATCCGTTCTTGGCCTAACGGCGCCACCGTCGGAAAACATTCTCTAAATGATCCTGTTCCACGGAAAAGAAAAAGACGCTTATGTTCCTAGTGTCCCTTGTGGCTGAACCAGTTTTAAGTGGAGTGTACCTATTTCTGTGTCGGATTTCTTCCACGTGTAGAGGAGACATCCGTGACCAGGGGGACAAACTTGACGCTGGCCACGGTTGAGTGGGTCGAAAGTTGGACACGAGGGAGCAGAGAAGTTGAAGAGACTCCCACAGGAGTAACATTCTAAACCTTCACCCGCTTTATACAAGGATTTAAGAGACACGTTTTATGAGGTTGAAACAGATTTAAATCTCTACGTATGATACATTGGAACTTATGGGAAATGTTAGGAAAGAAGCAACATGCACGATTTCACCTAGATGCTTTCATTTAACGCTCATCACACGTGGCCAAGAGTGCAATTTAACAAGTAGGGTTTAAGATCACAACTATGGGGGACAACCACAAACGAGGTTCTTACCTTGACTGGCTTGTCTGGGAGTCCGCATCAATATCTCATTCTCTGTGCCATCCGCTTCAACATCCTTGTCCCAATTCTCCCATACAGACAAAAAGTCCTCGGCATCCCCACTCCATTCCTCCTCTGTAGCAGGATCCTGGAAATACCCACCTGATGATGATCCAGAGGTTTTTCTCTCTGAAGGTTGAACCATGAGATCAGGTTGTTGATTAGTGGACTCTAATCTCGGATCCGTTGGCAGGCTTTGATTGAAGAGACGCCGAGCTCGATCCGAATGAATGTCGTACTCCATGTCATTACAGAGATCCGTTGTACACATACAGACCTAATGGGCCAGATCAAAAGAGTTGAGACGCGTGATGGAATCGATAAATTAGGATTCGTATAATCCGATTTACCTTGACAGGAGAGCGCCGCTTGGGCTGGAAGTCACATTCCCTCTGGGGAAATATCTGAGCCCCTCTCAAACCGGGCAACGTATCGCTGACGGGATAGCAGCCCCGGAGGCTCGCTACAAATCAAAGTGGACATTCATATTGTGTTCTTTTCAGAAGTCAAATATTTGCCCATCTCACCTGAGCCTTTTTTGTAAAGACGCTTGAATACCACACAAGCTTCGTTGATTCCGCATTGTTCCACTTGGGATTGTTGTGAAGGATCACAGTCCTTCACATTTCTGGCACTGTCTGCGAGTGTTCCACATCTGTAGCAAGATAACCCCGTGGCTGAAATGAAACGTAATAATGTTGAGAGTTAATTTTCTTGAACAACCCACAGATCACTGCAGACCCCGTCAAGATAAAATCTTGTTATGACTTAATGGCCTTCCTAATAGCCTTGGCATTTATTAGCTACAGAGGGAGAATAGTTTCCTGTTCGAGGAAGTCGATGAATTTTGCAACTCCTCTCAAGCGTAAAGCTCAAAAGTTTGACCAATTTTGGCGTGGCCATTTCAGGCCCTGAGTTCATCCAAGACCTTTCAGACAAACAGAGAGGTGGGCATTAATTTAATGGGCACCCTAGCAATAAAAGACAGATGGCCAAACGCTGCAAAGACGAAAGCGAGATCGAATGACTTGCTGACACACTTTCAATTTCTATGTTTCCCAATAAGGTAAAAAGCAAAAAAATGTTGCATCGCTTTTTCCATTAATTTTATAGCGCCCTTCAGAGTTGCAAATACATTTTCATAAATGACGAAAGGTAGAATGGAAACAAAGTGGCCTTTTAATGGTTCAAAATTCAAAGTGTACTTTAGATTAAAGTGGATAAGGTGACATATGAATTGGATAGATTACAATTAGAAGATGGAGCTTGTCTTCGAACAAAACCGACTGCCACTCAATTTTCCTAGCCAACATTTTGTTGCCGACTTGCATAATGCTCGTTCGCCTCATTGGAGGCCAATTAGAATCACAATAACGTGGCTGTAACTGTTCACTTTGAGGCGGGTTCATCCCGTCCGTCACGCTAACAAACCATGTCTTAAAGATGTCTTTCAATTACAACCAATCTGTCAATGACACTCCGCATGATTCAAATCCTCTTCACGAATTACTTGACAAAATGAGCGCAAAAGAATGGACTTCTTAATACTTTCTGTCAGCTGACTTACTTCAGACATGGCTATAGAGGATTTTGATTCAAGTTCACAAACTCACCGATAGATGGTACTAAAGGGAAGGGCAGTTCTCATTTCCGCCTTTTAATATTATCTATAAAAGAAGATTTTTAGCGTCTATAGAACAATGCTTGGCTTGAATTATGGTACGTTTTGGAATGCGTTTGTCCTACTTTTTGGTGACGAAGGCAAAAAGGAGTCAATGTCGAGAGCATGTCATCAAATATTGGTTTTTGATTCAATGATGCTAAGTCACGAATTACTTTCGATGAGACAGAAGTTTATTTCCTCGAAGATTGAATCCTCGTGATTGGATTTAATAACTCATTCATCATCATGTGTGTGCAATAATCACTAGTTCTCATTTTAAGATGGAGAAAAACTCGCCTTAAAAAGCAATATTTTTAAAGCTTACGTTTAATAAAAGTAGACGTTAGAGGCCAAGAGACATCTTTCTTACATAATCAGATTGGTCTTCCTTGATGTCTATTTATGGTACTTTAGATCAGGGGTTCTCATAAACGTGGGAATGGAGGGTTGCCAAAAAAATTCTTTCATGTTTTTTCGATGCCTGAAAACCTGCTCAAAATTTCCTGATAAGAGTTAAAAGGTGAACAACTTTCACAGCATATTTTTTTCCAAATATATGCAATGACGTAAATATTGAGGTATTCTATGCCAAGATATTTGGATTCGGCATACTGATGTTTCAAGTATTTGTGTGAGACATGTTTAACGTATAAAAATGGCATTTTATTTTGTATGTACTCGTACTGGCTCGAATGCACATTTCATCTCTGATATTTCAGGAAAGACTATGTAAATTGAGTTGAGAACCCCTGATCAAGACGAACATGTAAAGTCATTCATGTTATCATAAAAGTTGTGAATCTTTCCAAACACCAAACGAGACCACCAAATCAGGATTAGGTCTGTAAGCTCAAGTACTAAGCTTACTTAAGTACTATACGGAGACTGTTTAGAGATTGTCTTGAAAGTGGGCTCCATGAATCTTTGATGCCTTCCCAAAAACGCGGTGGAGGTCTTTTTGATTCTCATTCAAGCACAAAAAGCTCTAAATTTACGCTTTTAGAAACGAAAATGCTAGGCCATAAAATTTCAAAAGTTTTGATGACTACATTCAATTGTGTTCATTGGTCAAATAAGATATGGTATAGGAATGTCTGAATTGTTTCCATTGTTTCAAATGCCTCATCTCGATATTCAATGGCATCTTTGGCCAAGTCCATAGAAATCTTCGTGAACCGTTAGTATTTGATGCGATAGAAGAAACAAAAAGTTTGCGAATGCTTCCCCATTTGGACACGAATCTCATCAAAGACGATCCTTTATGGCCTGCCATTTATTGGAATGAAGCACTAGCACCGTAATTAAAGCCGTCTTTCAGTCAATGGACTCAGGGAAGGGGATTCAATTTCTTCGATTCACTCACCTCGAAAACTCCCCCATCTCCTATTTGAATATACCCTCTACGAAAAAAGCTTCAAAGAGAACACCTTCGATCGTAAATGGTCGAGTCATAAAGTAATTTTGGTCAAATTTCTCAAAGTGTGCCCATAGTTACGATTGTTCAGTTTCCTGTGATATCCAATTCCAGTCTTGACGGGAAGAAAATGCAACAAGAACAAGTGCTTGTCTGGACGGATTAAAACTATACCAGGTACATTCGAGAATAGTAAAATCCAAACCAGTTCATCATCGAATAAAAACCACCACCAGCCATGATGTAAATTCAAGGTAGTTTTCCACTGTCTGTGTGGGTTTTTAGGGTGGTTCTGTTTCGGGGATAAAAACGACGGTCGGGGAGCATACATGCATTGTTGGAGGTTGTTGATAATTTCCGAATTTTTTGTCACTCCAGAAAAGGCACTTCTCGTGATTCTTTCAAGGGTGTTATGTAATAAAATGGGCCCAATTTAGTGAAGGACCGTTACGAGGCTGAATTTGAGGAAGCCCATTGTCCAAGGATTTGATTTGTGACACCTAAAAGAATTGTATTAGAGGCGATATACCCAAACAGCTACAAGAATCATCCATCAAGGTACGAGTTTCAAAACAAACGAAGCGTTACTAAAGCAATCAGACGTTATCTTCCCAAACAAGTTCGTAAGCAGACGCCTTTACTTTTGGGAGGGAAAAGTCCATAAAGATAGAGGAACAAGGAAAGACACCTCAAGCCCTGGACATGCAAAGATTTCTTTTGCCTATAATTTGTCTCTTTCTTGTTGAGGAACTTATGCAGGTAGGAGGGATGCTTGTACGTATTGGTCCTATTTTGGTTGGCAAAATACCATTTTGCCTGCTAACATTAACTATGAGCTACACCATGCAAAGGGTAATTTTCTCTTCAAATGCAAACGTACATGATCAAATTATGATATTCAAAGAGAAACTCGTTGGATTTTTCTTAGGTTTTGCAAAAGGGTACAAACAGGATGAGTGCACTTGCACTACAAATAAGCTGGATATAAAAATAATCCGCTAACTAAAATATCCTTACAGAGCGTATTGACATAAGAATTCGCTTCGATAAGCGAAAAATGTTGTTGTTGACCGGTATTAATCTGGAATTTGGGTTTGAATGTACCGGAACGGTAAGAACATTGACGAGAAATCGGCCAAAATTTGATTTCTAGAAAATCGGAGAAGAAAACTGGTGACACAGCTTTGAGGCATAGATCATAAGTCAAAGTCAGGGTCCAAATCTGATGACATACTGATAGTGAGGTGAATCTTGAAAGCCACTTTTAAATGAGCAAGTCAGTCCTGCCTTGTTCATTCAGTTCAGTGAGCTCACTTAATTCAAGAGAAAGTTCTTGACCAGACAATTCTGAGGCTTATAAATGAGTACGTGCCACACCCAACGGTGCAGTTCTAGATTTGAAATGAGACGTTCTTTTTCGATCAACGCACAAAAAATATTGGTACTAATTTCAAACTGATTTTATCCCAGGTAACATAAGACTGCCGTTGCGTGTGTCAAAATGGATTTCCAATCTCGATTGATGTTACTGAGCCAGACCCAATTAGGGCACTGGATGTTTTATCAAGCGTTGAAAAGACCAATTGCTTTCGCTTTGATTGATCCGTCACGAAGACAATGGCATCGTCGTCCACGTCTTGAGAAAATGTTTGCGCTCTTGTTCCCAATTAACGGTTTCAACTTGTTTCGGGGATCCTGCATCAACACATTGCTTTGTTAACATGTTTGTATCGTTAATTTGACGTATTGAAGAGATCGTTTCTTTAGATCCATTGATTCCGTTGTTTTGTAGAGTGACGTGAATCGAACCATTTGCAATGCGAAGTTTAAGTTAATTGTTGAAATAGGCCAGTAAACCATGATTAGGCATCATTTGAGCCATAGTGCTGATGTCGACCCCACCCTAAACGTTGCAGACTTGAATCACTGATGGTTGTTCTGACATGATCATCAGAGATCAATTTCGATCATTTATACGGTGTTTCTTGTCATTCATTCAGTGAACATCCATGCCTCATCTTAGCAACACTGTATCTCAAAATGTCAGTGGCTCTTTGCTTCTGTTACTTTTTGTTATGAAATATTCTACAACGATTTATTCCTGGTCCAGCAGTTTCGTTATTTTACATTAGAAGAAGAAAATCAAAAAAGACTCTTGCCAGTAAATTTAAAGCGGAAGGTCTTTGAAGAAGTTGAGACTCTCTGAATCTAAGGAGGTAAAGGAGGAGGTCAAATCCTTTGAGAAAACAGTAAAAAAGATTTGATCATTTCCACAAGATTGATTTGATGAATTCCACAAGATTGATTTGATGAATTCCACAAGATTGAATTGACAAGTGACACACTAGATCAGGAGATAAATTCCTTGCTCTAATTCTAGCGATCAAAAACTTGGGTCTTTCAGGAGAAACTTTGAAGGAGCACGGCAAATTTTGGCTTTATATCATTTACGCTTTCGCATCCCTGACGTAAGTTTGTCACACGTGGTTGAAACAGCCGCCAAACTCAACTTGCACCGAAAAAAGTTCTCATACCCATAAAAACAACGTTTGTGATTGCAATCGTTTCTTGGGAGGCATTCCTCAAATTATCAAATGCCCAAGACTCTTATCAAATAGTAGGGAGTACGTGATCTCGGAGACCTTCTTGTCTCTTCCTTTCATCAGGATAGGCCCACATCATTTACCCAAGAACCTCGAAAGTCTGGACAAATGGGGGGCCTGGTTACCTAACCCTGCTTGGATTCATTTGTTTTATTTGCACAGGATGTCAAAGATCATTACTCATGTGTGTATTTTTCAGTTTGTCAGGGCAGAACAAAGACTCGTTGCCCGGCCTCTTCATTCGTCAACGACCCTCTTTTGCAGTTGACGTACAAAAAGTCGTGTGAGCTCATGGGCGTTTCTGCATAAATTAATCCAAGGACACGATGATTTCACTTCCTTGACACGTACTTTTATTCACCTTTCAGGCTATTTGTCCTAGATATTGAGAGCGATTTCGAGCCGTCAAAGGAAGACCTATGTTGGTGACCAGTTTGGCAGTGCATCGCATCCAAATCTGGCTCGATTTTTGCTTGCATGCACAGGTTGCGAATGCCATACAGGTGTCATCCACTGTCATTCACTCAAGTAGAAGAGCACCCCATAAATTCCAGGTATGTCTTCAAGACTCTTGGATTGTCAAACGAGCTTTTTTATCCCATGTACATGGATTTGGTACTTGTAGACCTATGGCTTGCCAAAGTAGAAATAGAATCAAACGAAAGAAAAAGTCTTCTAGAAATGCTTGACAAGATGAAATGTAATCGAAGAAGCACATTCTATGGGTCAAAAGTCCATTTTCCTAGCCTTTGGCAGCTTTCTTATAATGAGGCCGAATTAGCATAAAACTAACCTCTGGCCAAAAGATTTGAGCTCCTTCAAAAATCTTTGGGTGAATGAGTTGAAAAGAAAACGAGTCTCGTAAATCCACTAGCCAGACTAATGAGTACATAATTTCTCCCAGACCTTCCTTCAGTTCTCTTGTAGCAATTTGTGTCGAGATCTTTGTCTCAATTTGAGGGAGGGGTCTGGGCTACTTAAAACTCGGGCCTCTTGGCAATGCAACACTTTGATTTCAGCTCCACTTTTATGGGTGTCAATGACCACCAACCAACACCTTGGGGATCTTTGCTCACTCCTACGTACTACATTGTCTCATAGTGTATTACGTCTCTGACGAGAAGAAGCCTTGGAAACACGTGGACATTTCGTTTTGTTTACCATTGCACCCAAACCATCAAAGAGTGGGGTTCGAAAACAAGCTCAGCGTGAGAGCACCCAACTTTCAACAAAGCCAAAGCCAAGTACCAAACATCGTAGAAGATTCTTTTCCAGATCTCAATCTTCTTCCGAGATCAATCAACTCTCCGTTTGCGATTCATCATTTTTGCACGGCACGTTGGGCCCCGACGATGAACAAATTCCTGGGCGGATGAAATCTTGATGGACCACCTCCTTATACTACAATGTCAAGGAACTGCTCAGTTCTTCTTTCCAACTCAACTTCAATTGAACCCGTTGTCGTTTTTAGTTAGACCTACTTCGGTTTGGTTCTAATGGAATTTGCAGATAAGAAGCGTTGGATTCGGAGAGCCTCTTTGCCAAATATGCCTACAAGAGGCATGTGGATGGCTGGAGGCCTGCACACCACAAAACGAGTCACGAGAAACTAGCTCGACCGAATGGATTTGACGTTGTCATTGAGATTCAATTTGACTGTTGCATTGGCGTCGAGGAGGTTGTGATTAAATTAGCCGAACAATGGCACCGAGTCCAATGAAAAATGGGGCTAGGACAGGGTTAAAGTGGGCTAAATCGGAATGAGTGTAGAGTGAATTAGGAAATGTACGAATAACGGTGAAAGGGCAATACTTGGTCGGTCGGTCTGTTTGTCTATGGTAGAAATTGCGTTTCGGCTGCCAAATAGTTGCCATTTCTTATCTTGGAGTTGACGTTTTCAGACTGGGGTTTGGCACCCATGCTGTTTGAAAGTCGAAGAAGATGGTGCCTGTCAAAGTTGGAGAGGACTGTCATTGTGACTAGAATCAAGATTGACATTTTGGAAAAAGATCGGTTTGTGCTTGCTTCCGTTGGCATTAATTAAAGCTTAGATGGACTGGAAATTGCAACTAATGCATACTGGCTCAATGGTTTTGGCAGGGGAAGAATCACTGATTATCTCTTTTTGCAATCGATACAGAAGCCTAGAATTCACAACGACCCTGGAATTTGTTTTTGGGTCTAGTTTCGAATTCGACACCTAGTAGAAACTTTGAACTCAAATTTCCTTGAACTCTGAAATGGCGTTATAATTTATACATAGAAGGTAAATAAGTAGGAAAGGGTTTCTGTTGGAAAAGTGCAACTGAAATTTCGCGTTTGATTGTCATCAAGTATGAAGAGAGGGAATAAAACAACTGAAAGAATAGTTTCTAAGAAAACTTTATCTTCATTCTTTCCAAAGTTTCTTCAGATGTGCAATGAAATAAGCCTATTAAGGAGGCTGAACATCCATCTTAAAGGTCATTAGCGAAAGAGATTCTACTAAACACATCGTGTTCCAAATTGAGTCATCGATAATGATAACAATTGTTGTTTGATAATTGTTAATTGATAACAATTGAAAAAAAAAATCCAAAATCCAACAGTTTCATGATTAGATACTTATTTTCAGAACAATATGAATTGAGCGGTCGAAAATATGTAGTTAGTCTATAAATATTCATTTCAAATATTTAGCCATTTTGAGCGTATTAAAAAAAAGAAAATTTCAAAAAATGTCAATTATTTTTCAGAAAGCTTTAGTTTTAAATATTTCTTAGATATTTAGGTGTGATTTGGATACCTTGTGAAATGTTTTAATGTAATTTACTTAAATAGAAATAAAATATTGACCCTTCAATTCCTAAATATTTTTGGCTACTCTAGTTATATAAACAAAACGAAAAAAACTCGCTGAATCAAGATATGAACGTCTACAAAACATTTTTGGAGTGTTTGATGAAGCTTCAAGTTTACAAAAGCACACACATTCATCTGCATCTTTTGACCTATTCTCTTCATGATCTGTCGAAAGATCTCACCATCACATTGGGAAACAACTAAAAGAAAACGTGGTATCCTGCAGACTCCAAATTTCTCCCTTCTTCCACCCAATAATAATAACTTCAGATGCTTATAATGCGATTTCACCCTCCTTGTGTTCCAAAACTTGGACATCATCAATCCTCGCCTCAAAAGGTGAGTGTCCGAAAAGACTCAACCGGTTTGGCTCATCCACAAAAACGGACAACGAGATTGATTCCAGCCAACACGACAACTCAAATTCCAAACCACTTTTCTTCAAACGGACCATTGTCACGTACCAAACATATTAGAAAACAATAATTGACCAGGAACTGGCAATGAATTGTTCCATGAATTTGTGGTCGGTTAGTTGATCAAAGAGACAACAGATGAGGTTTTAAGCCTCACTTTGCATGTCGAAACGAGGATGATTACATGCGTCCATTTCCCAAGGAAGTGAACATCATTTTCTTGAGACTTTTGTCAATTGCATCCGCTCTAACTGAATACTCAAAGCTAACGCGGATGGGTCATTCATTCTCCTTGGAACCATTAAAGCGACTATTGTCAACGTCCCACGACTTACCCGTGTGAATGAGGCCCAATAAAAATGCAATCGAGCACAAAGTTGACACGGTCGAATACATTTTCAGCCTCATGTTGAACTCGACACCTCCTCAGATATTCCTTTAGTTCCTACGTCGAATTGTTCATGGTGAAGGTCACACCTGAAAAAATATAGAGATGGTACACGTCAAAGATCCTCCCTGATGGATGGCATGCATAAAGAGTTCAGGACAACCCCAAAAACTGACCCGAAGGATGTCCTTGAAAGCGTTTTTTGACACATCCTACTTGAAACGACTTGAGTGAGAATTGATAAATGGGGAAACCATCTTTTCTTCGTAGACCATATTTGGTGATAAACTGTCCAAATATTCCGAAAAAGTGAGAGTGTCCATGACCATGACCAAGAGACGCAGTGGCCTTAAGCCAAAGAAGATAAATGAAGATAGTCACTTGTGTGAATATTCAACCACGTTCACCTCGAAACCTACACGCCATGACCAAAAAAAGCTCTATTATAGCCAGAATGTTAATTTGAGAATTAATATCTATGGCCATGTAGGCCAAGCTGCAGCTTGCTTTATCTAATTTCAAGAAGATCATCAATGCCGTTCGCTTCCGGCTTAATATTAATGGCATCACTTTTGATATTGTATTCGTCATTACGGAGGAGGAAAAAAGTAACCTGCATCGCACTCATCAGACCACCAACGTCCGTTTTTTGGTCTGCAATACTCATTTGTTAGCCCCATTCAAAGAGGGCACCACTGAAGGTCACATGCTTGACCGTAAGTCCAATCTACTGGAGATGAAAATTCTACGTTTCATGTTCTTTCGCCTCAACAACGGCGTGAATCGAGTCTGAAAAGACTTCCTGGTTTTGCATAACCCCGCGAAATGCATCTTGAGCCAGTTAAATGGGTAACCAAGGGGATCTTGTTCGTTGGATGTGAGTGACCGACTGATTTTCGGATCAAGATACTTTTCAGATAAAAAAACAGTGCGGACGGAAAGACTCAAAGAGCGTGATTGATCTCAATATCATGTTGAGAAGAAGTTGTCTACTAGGTAGGTTAGAATCTTCCCCAGTTCCTCCCATTCTGCCCCCAGTTAGAAGCTGGATAGACTAAGTTGGTTTTCATGTCGTTTTACAAGGACCTTGACATTCGTCGAACTGCACCCATCTTTCCGTAGCTTCGACAGGGTGCTTGAAAAAACAAAGTTGTTATTGGATTGCCTCAAGCAAAGTATTTGTATTATTCATGTGAGGGAGGGAGTAATGCAAAGTGACTAGGTTGCAGTGAGGACAAATTTGAATTTTGAGTACTTGCTCACGAAACCTAATCAACAAATGCCATTTGAGATATTCTAATCATATCGCTCAAAACCCACGTGTTATGCTAAGCGAGGTATTTTACCGTGGGATGCATTAAACACCCTGTTCTTAACCCGGAGCTGTTTCGGATGTGTTCAGAGCACCAAAAAACTGTACCATCTTCCTCTTTGGTTTGAGTTAAAACCTGTGAAATGAGATCTTGGCATTCCTGAACGCGAAACAAATGTCAAGGGTCTCTGACTATACGTTCAAAATACATCTTCTTGAGCACAGGAAAGACGACGGAAACGGGAAAAGATGGACAAAGTTGTCCTTTGAAAAATGGCCTGGCTATTCGTGCAACCCTTTGAAACAAAGCAATCTCATACTGGTTGGTCAAGTGTCAGGTCGGAATAAAAAAAGAGTTGGAGTCCAACGACTGGTTTTGTATTTCCTGCAAAGCAAATCTTGAAAGTGTTCCCTTTCGTTATGCCACAACGGGCACTTTGACGATGGAAAGTTGAAATCTTTAGAGGGGATCAGCATACCAAGCCAAACAAGCAACGAAAATCCCTCACGTTCTGGCTTCGATTCTGACCCAAAAAATCAACCAACTAGAAAATCAAAAGGACTCGTTTTCCACACTCATCTCGATCTTTAATGCAAAAAAGCAACTCGCTAAACTTTCAAGTAGCTTTCGCCGAAATATGATATACGAACGGCAAAAAGAGTGATATCTAAGAGGAGTGCATTCCTTTCACCTTTATTGAGCATCTGGGTCAACAACCCACTTGGGTAACGTTGAATTCCTCATTCAGTCTCGTGAAGCATGCCAATTCCGATTCCGGATTCGAGCGAGTTGAGAACAATATCGTGAAAATCGTGCTTGTTCTTATTCCTTGCCCTGTTGGCAACTTCGTTGATTATCCTCATCGTGACTTGAAGGCGTTTTGAATGGCTCTGTCCTCGAAGTTTGAAGCTGACACAGCAAGATGCGCTGGGTGGAGGAGATATCATCTCCAAATTGTAACTCTATTGCGTGGTTTTATGGGCAATTTATAATCGAGAAGGACACCAAGACATCTTAATTGTTGGTTCATGTCATCAAAAAAGTTTGTGGATGAAAAAGCTCTGGGGTCTTTGAAGTTACATATGAGAAATTGTTGTTATGAAGCGTTGGTACCTTTTGTATTATTCATTGTAGTACAACTCAATTTTCAAAGACTCGTAAGAAGTACTTTGATTAGAAGAGTATGGGGAAAAGACTAATTGGTCCCATTTTTGAGCAATAAATATAATTGTTTTTTAATAACTTTATTACTTTTTTGCCAGTGTTTTATGTGTTCAGGCAATCTTGCGATTGTTTTACATTTTCCTTTAAATTTTGTGTTGATTGCTTGTTTTGTTTGTTAAGGAGTCAATTTATCCCTGATAATGGCTATTTTGACACTTTTTGGTTACCAATGATATATATTTGTGGTTCAAAGACATTGCAACAGAAAGTTTTGACTCTTCAAAGGTTAGTGACAATTGGCCAGGATTGAACCCCAATGTTCCGCACGGCAAACAGACGCAGTACCCAATCACCTACTGAGTTTTGTATTTTTCACAAACCTCAGCATGCACGTACTCTTTTACTATAGTGGCTCTAATCAGAAGAAGGGAAAGTTTGAAGTTGGAAATGTACGGTATATCCTAGAATATTCCGAGGAAAGAGAATATTCCTAAGTAATGAAAACTTTACCATGAGTTCAAGTAGATACAAACATTCCCTTAGGATCTATCCAATTTCTTTGCTCGGGAAGAGTAAACTTTGAAGACGGAAGCAAAAGTTGAACTTGATTAAGCTCAAGGACAAGGAAATCTTGAAGAAATGCGAAATTCGGGTCGAGCCTCATGGAATTATGAAATTATCGGGTTTTTTAACTTGAAGGTAATCATGTGAAACGACACTGCTAACTACGGAAGACATAATTGAATAAATGGAATTAGGTGTGGCACCTGTCCAAATGAGCGGGAACAAACTCATCTTTTGACGAGGTTAAACAAATCTTTGAGATTTTGATGTTACCCAATTTGTACTTTAGGGATTAATACAATGTTTCTCTAAATTTAATCTTGTATCCTTTCAGTGGCATTTTCAATTCAAAGGAACTAGATTGTATGAATGCTAGAATTTTGAGTCATGTCATTGCCTCCAGGCAAAATCGTATTTCATGTCTGACTTTGAGGTTAAATTTTGAAACCCATTTGCAGTACACCTTTCAGCAGGAAGGTCTAAAACGTCATTTTTAAGGGAGAATCAATCTTCCTACACTTTTTGACGCCTGGATGAATTATTTGAATAAATATTAAACGACCAAAAATCCAGAATTTAAAAGCACTGAAGTGGCTATTTCATATTAATATATTGCCCCAAAGATTTGTTTTTAGAGCAGACAAAGAAGAGGATCTCTCCTTTCTCTATTAATTCGGCATTGCGGACATTGATTTTGGTCGCATGAGCGTGAAGAGAGTACAAAAGAGACAAGCAAAGTTTTTATTTCTCTTTTATGGGATAATGTCCTTCTTCGAATGAAAGAAAAAAAATCTAAAATGTTTGTTTATTACCAAATAGCACCGACCTCTACGATAGGGTAATAACGGGGTCTTTTGAACTCTCAATTTATCTTTCTCAAGTATGTATTATTTCTTTGTACTAGCTGATGGCCAAATGAGACATCAACAAGATATTTTGTCACATTCCAGTCTTGAATAATACTCGTATTTGCAATTTCTTACTCGTGTCCATACTTCACATTTTTTGGTGAAGTCAATTTCTCATTTTACACAACACTTTCAAGGATATCTTAGCCTTTCGAGATTAACCTGGCTAATTGAAAAACAATAACACATAACGGCGAACCTTTGTTCAAAATTTGACAAATGAGAATGAAAAAATATTGCAGTCTGATTTTTATCTGAAGCAATCTATCATGCTTCAAAGTGAACCGATTCATCAACAATATTTAGACTAACGAGTCATAGTAATCAAAAAGATTTTCTAACCAAGGTTGTCTAAATAATACCTTAAATCATATAAAGGATTCATATTGTTGACAATCCTAGAAAGGTTTCTAGTGAATAAGCAAAATGGTTCCGTCCATTTGTGGCTTTGAGAATGTCTTAGTAGACTTGTCCAAAAGGTAATTCCTTCAGCGAATCAAGTTTAGGGATTGTCGCATCTTGATGAAAAAAGCAATTGTTCATGGCAGGTGGTATTTATTGCCATGTCATCGTCATTCTCATCATATCTCTACGTTAATCATGACCAAGAAGCACTGGAACCATGGAGTGGGAGGCTATCAATGAGAATAATGATTTCCAGTAAGAACAATTCAATTACGTTCTTCTGCAAATGAGACCTTGCATATGTTGACAAGAGTACGTATTTCAATTTTCAGCTCAATCGAACGTCAGAGACAAAAGTTATGCTCACTCAAAGTTCAGTGCTAATCCTACCGAGAATGAATGAACTAGCCCTTTTGTGGTAATCGTTTTACCACAAAAGGGCGAGTTCATTCATTCTATGCTCTCATCAGTGCATAAGTTTGAGAAGGCATAACTTTTCACTCCGGTATTCGATTGGGCTGAAATTTGAAGTACGTGTTCTTCTCAATGCAAGCTAGGTCTCATTTGCAGAAGAACGCAAATGGTTCGTTTCTGCTAGAAATCATACTTCTCATTGCTAGCCTCCCACTCCATGATTTCCGTGCTTCTTGTCATGACCGACGTTTACTTCACGGGTTTCGATCAAAAGGCTAAGCAACGCATTCATCGTCTTCATTTTATGACCCATCTCTGTTGATATCAAGGACAACAAGGATCTCGATTCAAGATTTGGTCTCGTGAATTTCGTCAAATGTGTTGCGCCCATAAACGCAGGTTTTGGGGAACGGAAATGAAGCGGCCCATTGGGACGCCTCAAATCAGCTTCCTGTGGGGTTGTACCTTGTTATTGTAAGTTATGTATTCAGAAGTCGATAAACAATACACTTATCTCATTAATGTCCATGTGAAGGCTAAAGTGAACTTTTGAGCTAGGGAATGCACGTTCTCTTCACATTGGCCCCAATTGATCATATCAGAACCGATTCTGGGAATCCAATAATACAAAGGGTAGATGAGCAGAGTATTTTTGATGAAAAAATGTGGCATAAATTTCACGAAATCGTGAGATTCCCGAAGATCAGATCATGGTTTTGTGTACTTTTGAATTCTGATCAAAATCACGACAGGACATAACTTGCATTGACACCATTTGCTGTAACAAGGGTTACGTTCGTTTTGTAACCAAACCAATTACGTGATTTTAAACAAAAGTATAGTTTTGTTATTCCGTTGCCGTGATACGTTTTAGTTAGCCAACTCAAGTTGTTTTGCTTTCACAATAAGTACTCTGAAGGCACTTGACTTTCAATATAATTGAGTGAGATGGCCTTTTTATTGCTAGGAAACTTTCAGACAAGCAATGTACCAAAGAGTACAATTGGCTTAAAATGAGGTTACTTTTTAAGGGCGAGATAAATCTCGCATTCCATTTCTATCCACACCAAACGTATTCTAGGTTGGAATCGTTAACTTTACTAATAGATCAGAATTGTTATGCATGGCCACTTATACCTAAGGTAAAGAGGTCTTGGCAAAGGCCTAAATCTTCCGAAGATTCCGCTCTTTTATGACGATTATTGTTCAAAACGTTGGTAATTAACGGTGAGTGAATCCATTTACTATACAAGCAAGTAGACTGGTTGGCTTACTGACTGACTGAATGAATGAACAGAGGAAGTGGAAGGAATTCAACTGTTGTGCGTGTATTTCTTCTGCTACATGTGCGGATATTTGAATGAAAAGCGAGCAAAGAGGGGGTGAGATCGTTTTCTTGCCAAGTTCAAAGATATGTTGTAGGAGTTGGATCTTCGCTCTAATGAGAAAACAATGCAAGATGCGGAAGTTATCCCAGGACGATTACTCATTGGCTTTTCATTTCCAGTCAGGACATTTTTTCACAATTACGGCATTCTCAGTGCTTGTGAAAACATGGCTAGTCGTTCCCAAGAATCGAAAACAAAGGTAACAACGATTCGTTTGTTCTAACTTCACATTTCGGATTGAAACATCGTTTGTATGTTTAAAGATCTACAGAGGAGCACTTCCATGAAGATGTAAAAATGCATGGCCAGATTTCTTCCACTACAAAATTATTTTTGAAAAATAACCCTCATATACTCAAATATTTGCTCTACTGTACATTTTCCTATTGTACAAGAAACAAATAAGAAACTTGTTTCTTGAATTACAAAACTTTGTTTTGTTTATTTGTTTCCCTGGCAACAAATGTTTCTAAAACGGTGCTTGTGTACTTATCCTTCATATCAACTCTCTTTGTCATTAACTTTAATAAATTCACTCTCCATATTTTGTGTTCGAATGTCTTCGGAATGAACCTTATCTTCAATTAAAGCTTGCTCTCAGCATCATTTAACAATATCACCTTTTTTTACTCTTATTGTCGAAACAATGAAGCTGTTTTTGGCAATTTTTTTTCAAAAACAGGGTAGCTTTTCTATTTTAAGTTTCAACCCTAATAATTTGAGAAAACACAAATGGCATTTTAAAAAGTCGTTACAATACCTGTTTGCAAAACTCAATTCCTATCGCCTTTGGCAACTTTGTCTTGAATGCATCTTGGACAATGCTTCCATTACCGAATCATCATCATGACTCATGTTTCAAAACACGTGTTGTACAAGGTGAACAATTTGCATAGAAGATGCTTTTGTCCTTAGGATAACGGCTCCATAAATCAGGATCGTTGAATATTAAACTCATGATTGGCGATTGAAGACTTGAGTGGTAGTTTCAAGGCTTCTCTTTCATTTTCCTTCCGTTGGTTCGCCTCTTTTTCCTTGATGCATCTTCTTCCTCCCATTTTTGAGCTTGATTCTCAATGAAGATCGCAAAGAAAAGAGACCAAGAGCTTCTAAAAGCATTGCCAAAAAGAAACGCCCCCTGGTGTTTTCTGGTGAAAATTAAGGGGTTCGAGGATATATCCTCAGGAGCCATGAGCTCTAACGAATTGCGAAGCTACGCAAACGCAATGCTTATTGTAAGTACGAAAATCGTGAAACAACATTACCGAGGCTTGAGTGGCAAAATGTGCGTAATTATCGTCTTCCTCAAACAACAACGTAAGTTCAAGTCTGAACATGAAGTGCAGCAAGTGCAAATGCACATCACAAGTTCATGAATCAAGATTTAAATCTTTGGCTCGAAACTATTAGGTTTCATAATCCAATTCAGAATCAAATAATAAATGTATGAAATAATCTGCAACATTTTGGGGTGTTTATGAGTTACCACGCATACCTCACGGAGTACTTGAAAATTAGAGGTCGTGAGACCAATTCTCACTTAAAACTTTAATTCCTGATTTAAAAAAACGAACCTGAAAGTTTTAATAATGTGTTTTTGAATTTTACCTTTGAGGCAATTTACTCGAGTAGCATGTTGCCAAGCTCTTTCACGACAAACTTCATTGATGACATTTTTTGTTCGAAAGGGGTACTCGTCGAGCATGAAAGACGTGTCATCAGTGTATCATGCAACCTAAATTATCTCAATATCCCTTAATTGCTTTTGAAGATCTTGACCTATGGGCAAACTTCGAAGAATGTTCAATGATTGCGTTACGTCAGCCTTTGATATCCTTGACCATTGGGCATTTATGTACGTATTTTGCCGCTAGCTAGAGATCCCTGATCAGCTTGGATCGACGTTTCATTTATCTTCGCTTTAGATTTGGACGATGCCTTTTGGAATGAACGATCATGGAAGGATTTGTTCCTCGCTTTGCAAATCCAGAGCTCACTGAAGCTTCTTCCAGCAAACGAGCGTGTAATGTTTTAGTTGCAAAATTTGGACACCCATTTTTACACAATCTCATTACAAGTGTTCTGCAATGGTTTCATGGCAAAATTGCCCAATTGGGCCCAATTGGCCTTTTGCAACCGTTGTCAGCTGATAAGATTCCTAGTGCGAGCAAGACAAAAAGTGGTTAGTGTTTAACCTCTATTCACTGAAGAATGAGTTCTGCTGGTTAAAACTATTTTTCATGGCCGACAATTTGGCCATAGTCCGACAAGGAAAATGAATTGGCACTTGTATTACTGAGGCCCACATGGCTTGATTGATTTGATTATAGCCCCCAAAAGAGGGTCAGAGGTAGTCTGAAGCTGTCTGAAGCCAATTGATGGCAACTTCCAGGAAATGGATGAGACCGAGAGCCTGATAGTAACAATTCTCCGATTTTCATTGTACATCACTCTCAAATGTCAAGATCAACTGAAAAAGAAGTGATGAAAACGACTATATTTTGTTGGCATCCTGATGATGGTTTGATCAAACAAACCCCTCATGACTGGGTTGAGGGTCTTGTACGCTATGTTTTATTGGGGATAGTTCTCTGAGATATTGATCCGTGATTGATGTTGCCTTGAATGAGGACTCTTTAGATGGAGGAAGGAGCTTCTACTCATCAAATCAAATGGATCTCAAGCGGATTTGGATGGCGGATTTCGAAATGGGTTCGTTTTCCAATGGTGGAGCTTGCCATTTGCTTCCTTGTTTGACTTATTATGGCGGGTAAATTCCTGGCCATGAGACTCGAACCAGTGAGCTTGAAGAATGCGCGGTAATAACACACTCCAACATTGTAATTTGGGCAATAGTTCATTGTGTGTAGGACATACCTTATTAGACTAACTAGCCACTTGGGATACATGCACACTACTTGAAATTTAAATCTGCAGGAAAGAATGCTCTCAAAGAATCTCTACCTTGCAATCGTTCTTTTGTTGCTCATCATTGCATCCAAAGATGCATATGAGCTGTTTTGAGCAGGTGAAAAGATTTTTATTTTCCTTTGTCAGTTTTTGGGAGCAAGGTCATCGATTGTCTTTATTGCCTTGGAAAAATGTTTTCAGGAAGCTATGCAGAGGTTTGATCAATTTAAGAGTATTTAGTCCATGTTGGACTTGCCAGGTAGAATTTCAGGACCTAACAAAGGGTCTTTAAATCAGCATTGGCAACAATCTTGGCAAGGTAACTTATAATTGGACAAGCTTGAAACAGGATTGTGTTGTTTCAAGAATGCTTTTGGCAGATTGATTCACCTGGGTCCTGATTTATTGGGCATGAGGGCCATTGTCATTAGGCATAAATCTAATATTAGCCTTTTCTTACATCACACTCTATTGGTGTTATTTAACCCTTTTGGTTTTGTCGGATAATTGGAATGACCTTGGGTTGAGGATTTCTTGACCCTTAAACCCAACTCATTGAAAATAATGAGTTTTTCTCATATGGTTCAATTAAATCCAATTTAAAGTGTTGAAAAAGTGCCTTTCCTCCCGGAGCGTTTTAAAGGTCAAAATGACATTGCTTTAATGACTTTGCAGGTAAATCTAAGGGAAGAGAGATCAACTGCTGTTGATGAAGATTACAGATCATTAAGGCGTATGCTTTTTCATCATCTACCCCCAACTGATGATTATTCTAACACCCTTGACAGAGTCGGAAAATGACTTATTATCTTTTAGAATCGAAGGCTTCAAATTAGCTTTCTTCTTACCAAACGTGAAAACAGTACTTCAACCCATCCATTCATTCATTTCTATTGCTGTAAATGTGTCAAACCAACACAAGAACTTTTTATCTCTTTTTATCTAAACACTCTTGATGACAATGACCTTAACACTAGTAGAGGAAAACCGGTTACCCAAAAATGTCACTACTTCAATCTTGTTTGCGAAGATTCACCAACTTCCTTTGGATCCTTGTTGTTTAACAACATCGAATCATCGAAATGCAAAACAGTAGTATCGTGCCATCGAATTGTAGAAGACACCGTAGGCAACCAACAAATAGCCTAGAGACAAGGATAAGAAGGAAAGGCTTAAAATAGTGCGCCATGTGCAATCCATGAAGTCGTCACAAAAAGTGGCCACATCGTGCATTCCAGGAAAAAACTTCCCTTCTTACTCCTGGACGTCTTCAATAGGCTGGGCAAGCCTGATTTAAACGCGGTAAAGAAGATTCATCACCTCTTCGAACAAACCGTGATCTCGGTTGGTGACCTTGACGCTTCCCGTCAGAAGCCCTCGAATTCTTTGGGTGAGATGAAAAACCAACCGATGACACATCTACACTCTAATATGCCTTGAAGCCTTGATTCCATCCTTGGGTGGTTGGCTGTCTTTTGACAATTGGCATAGACCACGTGCATTTACTGTATTGAGTGCATCTCTCCTCTTCTTTGAGGCTTGACACCTCAGTGGGCGGACTATTTTTTGATCTCGTACTAACTTGAACACTCAATAGCTGTTGTTGATATACGATTGCTTGATTCTCGCAGGGTTTGCTACTCTTTGTATGCCAATATAGATTGGTAAAGCTGGAGAGGATCAAGGAAGACTGATGCGATCTGTGATAGGATTGTTCCGTGAAAAATTGAGCGTTGTAAATTTGCTCATAACCTGATAAGATGCCACCTGAATGGTATCGCACAACCATGATCATTACCAGCTGAAAGGTAGAGGGTCTTTTGCACTCGGATATTCCCCCAAACTTGATGACGTCAGAGATCCGGGAATAATATTTAAATCTCTAACCTCATTCTATCTTCATCATGAGTAATGTGCAAAGACCTTAAAACAATGACATTAAATGTAATTATATTTATCAACATGAATGTAATGGGGAAGATGGAAAGTACGTCTTTAGTGAACATTAGCCTCAAGCCCATAATATGAGGTTTTTCACCTGATTAGACACCGTTGACGGTGAGTGTTGATTTTGGTTGGCATTTCCGTTGGCATAGATGTAACAACCACGACGGCTCTAAAAGAAGGTCACTCATGATGCGAAGGATTTTGGGCGCCATAACCAGGATCTAAGAGGTACTCAAAGGTGAGACTTCTCGCAAAGGGTTCCAACTTTTTTTGCTCTTCGGGATATGACGGCATTGATCACAACAAAATTCAATTAGTCTTGCTTCGTAGCCTAATAAGTCTCTTCCTAGTGCAAAAAAAAGTTGCTCATGACCCACGACACCGCTGTCAAAACTTTTTTATTCAAGGCACGTATTTTAACTTTATTCAAAAAGACCCAACTGAGTCCATCCGGTTATCAAAAAACTTCAAAGCGAAATATTTCGGTACTTCTAGTCGTGTGTGCAGACTTGTGAGTACAATTTGCTTGTCCTTGGATCATCTTTCCTTGTGTCTCAAAAAGAATACCTTCTGTCAACATTCTATGTAGTGAATGAAGATCGTAAATCTGTATGTACAGTAAACAAAGTCCCGACTTCATTTTCTCCCCCACTTTGATCCCGCTCGTCAAATGGTTTTTTGATTACTTATTGATTTCAGAATTTCACAGGTAGCACAAATTATGAATGCCTACTTCCGCACCCTGCTTGCCGTTGCTTTGCAGACCAGATCATATTGACCATACTTGAAATTTGGAACCTGCCAGGAAACCCCAAATCCAATTGACTGAAGTACGTGTAATTAATGGTTCGAGGAAACTCTCGACGGATCACCAATTTCTCACAAACAAGCCCCCGTTTGCAAACCCAAACTATCGCTCACTCGACAAGAGAAATTGACTTCAAAATCAATCACGGTTGGTGTGCTCGTATATGCAAGGTTGATCAACCAACCAACCATTCAACAACCCCTTTTCCATGGATGGCGTGATGATACGGTCATCATTTCAAGAAAATGTTCAACTGATCCGCAAAACCTAAGCGACCATGCATGGCTCCGCTCCCATTGGAATTCATATCGGATTTGCTTCAGTGGAGAGATTGGCGGAAACTGAGTAAGATGTCACGAACAGGTCCAAGTTTTGGATTGCTGACGGACACTTTTCTGGGTAAGGTCAATTGTTGTACAGTCAATGTTCACGACAATTGGTCGTGCGTAATTGTCTTCTCAAGGTATTCAAATACGTAGATAATTTTGCTCACCTTCATGATGTCTTTCAGGGAAAACCGTCACAATTGTGTGCGCTTGGGTCGTCCAAAAATATTGACGAAAGGCCTTGAGTTTTGGATGAACCGATCGACGCCTCAAGGTGTCAAGTGGGCAACTTTTTGCGTAATCACAAGATCGTCACAAAAAGGCCTTGAGTTGTGGCCAAAGGTCATGAAAAATCTAAAAGTAACGACAACGATCTTGCTCACCAATCACAGCTTTCGATTGGGCTTTGCTCAGGAAAAGAAAACTAATCTGTAGTGGAGCTCTATGTAAGCCAAGGGAGTGTAAAACAGTCGGTCAATCACGTGTTAACAAGAAAAAGCAACACCTGAATAGATGGCTTCCCATGTAGGCCTCTAATCTATGGGTAGAAACAAGCTTTCTTGATGGCTGAAATTGAGGAAGTCATCACTCACAAAGAGAAGCCTCTTAGGTATAACTGTTCCTCATGTGCATTACACCACATTATACCCCCCGGCATGAATGTCTGTCTACTTTGGAATTCAAAAGCAGTTTTGACACCGTGCTACACCTTAAATGTCAACATTACCCTGTAAAACCCCTCTAGATCTTCCTTCTCTTGGTTTAATTAACTCTAATTTTAAGCAACAATCAGTCTGGAATTGGCGTTTCACAACTGATTTCGTATAATCTAACTCTGGATGTAGTTTTTGTTGCAAGTAAAATTTGAACAATTCCCAATGCAAACACACAATTAAAAACCCATCTCCTGGGTTGAAGAGCCAAAATAGTTCAACAATATGTTCAGAATCTTCGAGATCTTGGGAGTTTTATCTTGAATGGCAGTGGACGCCATCATTTGCGGTTCAAATGAACAACAATGGACGAGAACTGATTTCTATTATTTTCCCGCACGAAACCGTATAATTAATCAGAAAATCAGACCAAAAAAGGAGATGTAAGAGTAGCAACCCCGACAGGCCAAAAACTTCATCATCAAAAGCGAGACGAACTCTCATCTCTGGGGTGGGTTCATTGGTCGCGTCTCATTTATTTTTTAATGAAGAAGCCGCACTTCGGCCGAGATCAATTGCGAGTGTTAAAGCACTAAATGATCTATTATCTAGAGAAGCCATCTTAACACTTAATCTTGGAAACAAAATTGTCAAACTGATTACTTTTAAACCGGTTATGACAAAAGTACTTGGCTTTATCAACAAAGCCTAAATGATTTCGTGGTGATTAGGGCTCGGACAAAGTTACGAAATGTATTTTGCACCAAAAATTGCTACATTTGGCTCAGAATTGAGACATAGATGTGGCCAAATTTGCCATTTTTACGTCGGGAAGTAACAGTATTCGTGGAATTGAGGGTAACTTTTACCCAAAAATACTGCATCTTTGGACTAAACAACACAATTTTAGGCCAAGAAAAACAACAACTTTATACAAGCACTAGTGATAAGACTGTGCTTCCAAAAGTGCTTTTTTCTACACGACGCTCTTTAGAACCAGATAAAATCCCTACTTCAATTACCCTAGAGGAACGAGGCAAAATTCAATCTGGTCTGAATCCCATTCATGTCATCCTTGAGCAAGAAAAAAAATGTTGATGATGGGTGAACGGCAGAGAAATCTTTTCTTGCTGCCGTTAATGAATTCGAGGGTTGATAACGGAAAAGTGGGATCTTTCTATCTCCCTCCTCCACCATTTTGGACTCAGACTTTGTAGTTTTGAATAATGAGCTTCCCAGTAATTATGACTGATGCTTGATCGCATGAGGCGATAAAATTGGCGACGGTCCAGAGATCCATTCACATGAGTTATTGACATGAATGTTGGTGATAGAGATATTACCAAGGAACAAGAAGCAATTCCTTGCGGGCTTGAAAGCGGGTCAATGAATATCAATGGGCTTCCTCCCAAGCAACTAAATACGAATGTAATGAAAGGACCACCAACTCAGAGAAAAGTTTCTATTCCTTGATGAATAGCCCAATTTCTGGCCGATCTCCGCTTTCCTTGGTTAGTCGACCACTGAGAATGTCACTGAACTCCAGGATCATCCTGTTGTTCAAATGGGATTGATTGAATCCAGATCTGTTTGGATGAAGTCAAGTCTGGATAGTGTCCGTCTGGGAGGCACGATTTCTTTTTCAAAACCAAGATTGAATATTCATCATAAAAGGAATTCTTTTGAGTTGAGACTTACCCATCCAATCTTGAAAAGCTCCAGAAATGTTTGCTGTCACTTTTCGGAGTATTTTCGATTTTTCCGCGTTTTTCACTCTACGCTGTCTCACGAACACAAGTGTTGCCGATTCACTCTACGCAGTATTTGCCCCTCTCTGATCAACGAACGATCTCACGGGCGTTCAGATCACCAAGCAAACTCTCACTAAACCAGAATCCAGAGCCTCCAAAAGTTCTCAAGAAGAAGTTGTGGCAAGACATCTTGAGTGCGTGAAGATCCTCCACGTAGGCATACAAGGTATTGTAGGTAGGTAGGTGGTAGGTAATAGGCATGCGTTGCTGTTGTTGTTGCCGCGTTTTTATGGCCTCTCACTGTGTTCAGGCAACGCTGAAGAACCAAGCCATCTGCAGGACCTCAAGGCAGGGATGCCACCATTTGCTTAAGCTCTACCAGGAAGATGTGCGCAATGCGCTTCATGCGCATGACAGACCTGAGAGATCGTCGATGTTTTTTTCGTTGACGTCTTCTAAATTTGCCATAGAGCATACCAAGTTGTGAGATCATCTTGAAGGAATATCAGGCTACCGGAAAGCCATGAGGTTTTTGTAAAAAGGAAAAAGGTCTGTCTTGCTTTGCTCGTAATTGTACATGTGACATGACTTTTCTAGGGCCTACAGGGCAAAAATGTACCATTACCGACATGCGATATTCAATTCAAATCGATCTACGGTTCAATCATAAGATAGATTGTTTATCCATTCGGCAATCGAGAGTGGTGAATAAGCACTCCAAGCAAACACCGAAAATGACCTTCACTGCGTTTAAAATCCATTCAAAAATGTTGAATAATAGGCAGATCTTTACCTGATCTGAAGAAGATACGATCCACAAAGATGCAATATGGCACCCTCGGTGTCTTGATTGAAATTGTTGAAACGGGATCGATATCATCAAAGGAATCAGGACAAATTCTGTTCATTCGGCGGCTTTTTCTTGTTGTGACAACTGGCAATTGCTTGGAGCGTAAATCAATGGCGGCGTAAAATTTCTCCATTCACAGCAGATGACAACACTGACCATTGAGATCAAAATACCCACCTACAGCTCCGCTTATTCATTCAACCAGTTCACCACGTGTTACCGAAGGATTCATTTCTGGTTGAAAATAGTGAATCTTTACTGAAATCAAGTGACAATGTTGAATACCCAGAGGTTAACAACATCCTGACAAAGGAAATAGAATGTTTATGCAACTCTCGGAGCCGTAAATGATTAATGAAATAGGCCTATCCACCCCATGAGTTTAGTGTTAATCGTCACAAAGACTTTTCAGCAACCGTGTAACTCAATTACGGCCTTTGCCATGCAAAAAAACATCACAAAACCGACTCAGCGAGAACCACGGGTGTCATTGATTGAATGAGAGTGCAGTTTTTGCAATGGCAAAGTCCTTGCTTACAACAAGTTCTACGACGGCTACTTCTACTTTGAGTTCGTCAATGATCTCGTACGGGTCCGTGGCCAATGCTTGAACTGAACAAGGCATTCTTCGAATACATCCACTCAGACCCTGTTGATTTAAGTTCGGTTGGTTTTGTTAGCATTGAGAGTTAGAGCCTCTTTGTGATGTCACTTTTAATTGCTTATTGAGTCAAGGGTTTTTATAGTCTTGATTTGGAAAAAGACGATTCTAAATATTGGGATCAATTCCATATTAAAAGCCTACGATTCTCTTTAATAGATGGTTGCTTTTTGCTGAGGCAACAAATATCAAAGTTTTGTTGAGTTTTGTGGAGAGCTCGATCAAACCACATTTTGTTGGTAATTGTTTTCGAATTTTTAATACAAACCTAGAGAAAGTACGCAGTTGGCATGAAGGGTTGGTTGCTTTGGTTGAACAGAGCTTGATTTGATCAGAGGTGGGAAGAAAAAAGCCACTCGTTGAAAAGTGAGGTGAGCTCATCAAAATCTGATCAAATCCCACATCTTATTGTGAGTCTATGTGATTAACTCAGCTTGCTCCGTTCAAAACACAGCAATTAGGTTTCAAGCAAATCACACAAGGTAGCTAGTAATTATTTAAACATCGATTTTTAGAAATAAAAGCCATCATTGTGGGAATATTGGGTTCGAATTTGATGCACAAACTCAACATTTATTCAAAACGAGCCCAACAGTTATTTCCAAAAAAATATTACTTTTGCAGCCATTAATCTGAAGCTTGAAGTTCAGCTTCTAATCGGATAGAACTTTAACACTTGAAAAAAAAGCCTTGAAAGGATCTTGGTTTTTCCCTTTGATAAATGAAGACCTCAGAGGGTTTTGAAAGCCAAGCTATGATTCTTTTGGAAACCATTGCAATTGATGTTTGGGTCAATTGATTCACACCATTGGTAATGTATGGCACGAAATCAATGAAACAAATAATGCGAGATTTTTCGTTCTCATTGGATACATTTTTGGTTATCATGATACAGCACAATTTGACGTACAAAGAGTGTAAAAGGGGGCCCATTCTGAGGTTGATCGTCGAAATATAAAAATATTTTTCGTAAACATGTTTGTTTCAAAATTCAAAAGTTATTTCCTCTTGTAGTGTTTGTTTGCAATACTCCCTAGAAGATGCAATTTGTCTCAAAAAACGATGCGTGTATAATTGTTAGCAACCCTGTAGATGCTTAAGTGTTTCTCCGTCATTCAAGCATTGATCTGATTATGAAGTTACTATAACAATGATGTTCGTGGCCTCAAGAAGATTAAGTTCTTAAATAAAAATCCTCTACGTTTGGCTCAGAAGTTTTTTTCCTGTAGCAATTCAACAATTTCAGATTTTAACGACAGCCTTCAAGCGAACACGTTTCAATAGGAATTTTTAGACAAAATATGATGTTTTTGTTTTGATAAAAACCATATTTTAGATCGTATTGTAGCTTATCAACTAATGGCACAGATTTCAGGCTAACGAACTTTTACGTTTTTTGCTTGGAACGAGGTCTATGTGCAATTTACTGGCTTTACCCAATCTCCTCTTTCCTCTTAATATCCATTTTTTCGGTTTTACTTAACACTTTTGATAAAATAAACTTACGACACCTCATGTTTGACCAGAACGAGACCAAAAACTGAAAACTTTCCACTTAAAAACTAAGACCAAAGAGAATCCGAGCCAGAAATGTGACAAAACATTTCGAAGTTAAAACGTGACATTTGTTGAGCACATTTGCCATTTTATCAGCAATTTTGACGGTTTTGATTTGTCATTTTCAGAGATTAACAGGCTTTCTCTATTTAAAAGATGTAGTTTTGAACACAAATTGCACATTTCGTAACTACAATGTAAAATACCATTTACAATTATCTAGCGGGCCTGATGATAAACTTAATATCCCTAGTGATAAATGTAATGCGCTGTATATTCTTGCTTCTTTATCTTGACTTTGTCGTAAAATTAAACATTTTTCCATATCAGTTTTAATGAAACAGGCAATTTAACCACATTTACAGTATGTAAAATTTTCTCCATTTATACAATTTGGGACGAAAATCGCAGATTTTGTTAATTACATTGTAAAATGTAATTTAC
>CM021321.1:3920773-3933949 GCA_010645155.1 Tigriopus japonicus
TAGTTTCTGAAAAACATTCCTAGAAGAACATAAAAAACGTCGCGACACATTCAGTCTTCGGCAATTTGATGAAAATATTTGTAAGTGAATCAAATGCAGAAAAGAAATATTCTAATTTTGTCACACTCAGCGACAACTGGTTTACCAAAAGGCTTAACAAAAGAGTAAAAATGCATCCTCCGATTCAAAATCAAAATTTGAGATTAGTGCGGAAAGACGACTGAAATAGCTTGTTTACCAAAAAGGTGTTGTTTGCAACATTTGAACACCTCTATTTGGGCATGTCATAGAATTAGAAGAGGAGGAGGATATGAGATTTATTAGTTATGAAAGGAGCTAAACGTTTTTATTCATAATCGAAGCTTCCTTTCATTGGAAAAGCCCATCCTTCCCAAAATAGTGTAAATCCGTAATTCAAGATAAGCTGACAAATATGAGTCAGTCTTTCCATTTCACAGAGAGAGGAAGAAATTGCTGATTTAACATTTATACTTGTTGAGTCGAATTCATCGTATTTAAAATTCCCGCCAATTTGTCACATCAAAATCAGCTGTTTTCCTTTTTCCGGTTTATATTGTTTACTTGAAAGAATGCCCCCACCTTACCACGTGCGTGACACCATCTTAAGTTTGTAAAATATATGCTCGTTATTAACCTAAGACACTTGTTGGCAGTGAATTCATTTGTTTAGGGAGTTCCTGCAGTTACAATACTTGATTGAAATGGTTCATAGTAGAGCGTGCAAAGCCCTATTTATCCTTTCTTCTGAAAACTGAAGATGTTGGACATCGACTATTCAATATTGGTTCAAAGTTGTTGACTCCTCACTTCATCCATCACTTTTTTTATTAAATTTATATTTTTGAAAGATATCAAATTTTAGAAGAAAAAACACTTTTCATCATGAAAAATCTAGAAAAATCTTGTTATTGACAGTGATTAACCAATGGTTCAGTAAAATGGCATATTTTGACTTCGAGTTTCTTCACAATCAAACATTACCAAAGGCAGTTGGAATTATTGGGAATGGAACGAAAGCCAAAATTTGGGCCGTTTATACCTTAAAACCGAAAACGAAACCAAAAGCAAACAAGCACTACGTGAAACTTAAAAACCTCTTTGACAACTAATTTTTATTCGAAAATCCCCAAGATGCAAAACTGGATACCTTTAAAAGAATAAAACATATTGTTACAATGCATGTCAGCTGCAATTGGTTGTGGTTTCAATTTAGCTAAAGTCTCTCTGCTGAAACGGGTTTTGGTGAAAGGTATTTTCTTACTATTACCAACAATATGCATTGTGACTTACACAGTGTCCAATTTTGACGGGGGTTTTGGATCTGGAAACGGCCATCCCCTGATAAATTGGTGACAAGCAACGAATTCACGTCCATATGGAACGATCACAGGCGGTTTACACCGTCTGACACCAAAAACGAGATTCATTTTGGTCTGCTTCCGTTTCCATTTGGCCGGCATGGCCTCGAAGCACCCAAATAGTTGCTCAAAGTCTATTTCAACTTGTCTGTTAACTCAGACATTGAGACCACTCAACATGGTGTCATGCCAATGACTTTAAGAGAAAGCACCCAAACACTATTCTTGAGGGCCCACATTAGATCAATCGTTCTTTAGCTTAATGTGTAGTCCAAAAAGAGGTATCGATTGAAATTATAACTGTATGCCAGCTGGGGTGATGAAAGCTAGGTTTTCTTGTTTTATGAAAGATTTTGTTAATGTCATAATTCTGAGAGTTTTGAATGGTTCATTTTTTCCTCCGGCAAAAAAGCTCAGACGACATTGAAATGCTAGTTGTTTTTCAACACTCACTTTACAAGAGACATTGAGAACCAATAGGCATGCATGTTTTTACAATTCTTTGTTCCTGAAATTAGCTAGGTAATGCTCAAGAATTTCTACTAGATAGTAAATTGTATTCACCACTTTTTTCTTTCTTTATTATGGCAACAGCAAGCACCCAAGGTTTTAGGAGCTTCTTTGTTTATTTGTGTTAATCACTGACCTTCGGTTTGTAAGTGTGACCAAGCCAAACAAGAAGATGAGCTTAAGGCAATTACTCCTATCCAACTGATGAAGGACATGTTATTGCTCATCAATTTACCTTGGTAGTACGTGCAATTCGTGCTTTGGTTTGGGTGGAACCTAAAAGTAACTGTGTTTGACCGAGGTTTACACTCGTCGCATTCTTCAATAAGATATTTATGCGTTAATGAGCTTTGGGCTGAGCACAAAGCGAGGACTCTGGAACTAATTTACGAGTCAGACCATGAAGCATCATCTCGTCTCATGATTTATGATCCATAGACACGCCAATTTCGGACAGTGATGAACCGGAATCTGGTATTTCCAGGGTGACACTGCAATCCTTCACTTCGCCATTACAAAACTCCATTTTCTAACTCATCAAGATCAAACCTTCAAAACATATTTAAAGTGTCTTTTTGAATGGGAACCCTGACAATCGCCCATTTGAACTCACACTTTCTCGTAATGGATTGAGCATGTCAATCCTATAAAAACAAACATGTTGAACTCTCTCCCTATCTCGCGAGATCTCCTTTATCAAATAGGCTATGATTTGCACTGTCTTTATTGTACGTTGCCGAATTCTGCCTTTGCCTCGAGAAAAGATAGCTCATCCAAAATTACGACTTACCACTTAATCCAAGCTCGTTCTTGATCTCTCAAATTGTTGCCATTTCAAGGAGGTCATTTGTTCAAAGCGAGCTCGTCGGTTTCCTGACCTAAATCATGGCAGAACAAGTATTCCACCTTGCCCAAATTCATTCAAGTTGTGTTTTTATTTTGTCGCTTGTGACTATTAAGAAAGAAATTTGGTGTGCATTTATCAACCCCAAGGATACTCGATTGCCAAGTGATGGCATTGTTCATGCGAAATTATAGGGCTGAGACGGGATTGCAGGTATGAAAATGAGGTGATTTGCTAATTCGAAAACATTTAAGATTCACGCTATCCTTGTGAGGCTTTTTGCTCATTGTACAATTGTTTTCTGGTGCATCTCCTTAGCATTTAGGCTTGAGCCAAGGTCAACCACATCATTGGTTGCGGTAGTTAGACAACGGTACGGAACCGAGTTTCTGGAAGAAGCCATCTCGTGGCCCGCAAACTCAAGTTCTCTTCCTTCTTGAAGAGCCTTAAGAGATTAAAATGACATTTGGAATCCAACCGGATATTACACCATGTTATTTATGGGTTTGGATACACGTTATAGGGTATTTGCTATGAACCTCATGACTGAATTGGGTGCCGTCCAGAATGGCATCCTACAAAAAATCGCCTCGTCACATAATGGTTCTCAGATGAGTATGGAAAAGTTATTGTTTGATAATGATCGATTTTTGCCAAGTTGTTGGAATCGCCGAGGTTAACATTGATATCTTCTTTAGACATTGAACACTACGCTTGAAATTGGAAGGTTGCGCGATTTCGGGATGAATTCGCACATTGTTGTTCACTACTATCTAGGGCAAACGTATTTGCTAAGACCAAAATTTGGATTTCGCATAGAGGTCTATAGAGTGGAGATACTAGAGCAGGCCGGTCGTGAAATTTCATTTTGGGCAGCTAGGGCCGTTTATCATCAGCGACTAGTTGAAACTTACCGAAACAAACGTATTCGTGGAAGGGAAATTTTTGAAAAACTTATAGTTTTCGGCTTGTAGCCTCCTGCATACGGTTTGCTTCTCCCTAATGTGCTCAATGAAGATGATAATTCGATTCAAAGGCATTAGTTCACGCAAGGATGGCTCAAGCCAGGATTACTTTCAAAATACACACCGGGTCCTACTAGTACAATGAAAATTCAACGGAACCATAGGCGTAGGAGGTGTGGTTTATTTGGGGGGGCAACACCAAATTTGCCCGAATTTCACATCATTTTTCCCCTCCCCGAATGCTCGAATATCTCAACTCATTTGCCCGAATTTTACCAGTCTCCGGAGGCCAGGGGGGGCAGTTGCCCCCCCTGCCCCCCTGCCTCCTACGCCTATGAACGGAACAATTCATTTGTTGCAAAAACCTCACATTTTAGTACAATGATCGGACCCAGTGTGTATTTTTGAAATTCGTCCTGACGTACAGTGGTTCCTGATTCACGCAATTATAGGATTTGGCATTGAAAATACGTCTTGCGCACTTTCATTTGTACTATGATCTTCCCCTTGTTTGGGCAAGTATTTCACGATATTCTTCGGAAATATTTGCCTATTCACGCAACTTATGGGCAACTTTGGCCAGTATCAGCTAGAAACAAGGCAGACAAAATGACGACAATGGCCTCTCTATTGACAAGTTGAAGTAGCCCTAGCTGATTGCGGGCCGGCGCGAGAGCGCGTGAAAATTCAAAACAACACTTTCGAGCAAAACATGTTTCTTTGCTCGATGATTTAGTGTGCTGTGGTGATGCCAAATTTTGACGAATTTCATTAAAATACGTTCATTTGAGCCTCCCAAATAGGGAAAAAGGACCAATGAGACTTTCAATAATGTCTTAAATGGCCATGTGAATCAAAAGAGAAACAAAAATTATACATTTTCCTAGATAACATTAATGAACAGAGATTCGATCTGATAAGGCTGTTAAGAGAAGGCAGCACATGGTGCAATTTATCTAAAGTTATTTGCTAGCTCATAAAATGTAAAGCCTTTTAGAATATACAGCCGTATTTCGGAAATGTTTTCTTAACATTTATGATACTTGTGATTTGTAATGTGCCATTTTTACCTGTGGCTGAGTAAAAGAATGCAAAAACATCCTTGGATGAAGACGGGATGTCAAAGCAGGATTGATCATAGAGTGGGTTAGGAACAAAACCAGAGAGAAAAAAGAAGGAATTTTGAATAATTGTAAAGAACATTGTTGTGACACAACATAGTTTTCACAAAATGTGATGGAAAAGACACTAGACATATGAACAAAATAAAACAACTACTGCACTTTCACGTCCCATTCCTGTGTCGTTAGTTTAGAAATAATTTGTTGGCTTCAATATACTTTCTCTTTGCATTTTGGTACACCCATTGTGCAATATGATAGTGCTTTCTATATAAGAAAGTTAGCTGCATTCTTTATGAAATAGAATCGAAATATGCCCTTTATGGCCTAAGTACGATTTAAACACTCCCAGCCAAAGTGTAAGGATGACCCGGGATGACCTTTCAAGTGGTTCATATTCCATGTTGACAACATATGATTTTTACATTTGAGAGTCTAACAATTGTGCAGTGATACCTTCTTAATGCAATTTCGATAAAAGTTCTGAATAATAATTGTACTTAGGTGCAATCTTTTGTCTGAAAATATAAATCAATACAATGAAAAACCAGGTCTATGATGCTAAAATGGGATAATATTTGGTTCGGAGACAATTGGATAGGGACAAACAGCATTGTATAACAAATGTGACCGTCATTTAAAGAAAGTAGCACATCTGTTTATTTGACCTTCAATAGAGACCTATGATGCAACATGGACCTCTAGAGATATGGACGTTGGTCTGAAGCCAGATTTGATTTTGCCTGACCACGAGCAGGCCGATCGAAATGCCTCTTAAGTGTTAGATTAATTCCTTCAAATAATAAATGAAACATATCTTTTCAAACCAAAGCACCATGTAAGAGTTATAAGTGTATGGTTGGTTTAACCATTCATGGACAAATTGTCTAAAAGAAAGTTATACAATTATATTGTAAACTGTGTAGATGACACTCCAGGCTTAATTCTGTTTAAGTTGCTACTCTTGCTAGTAATTTTGTCAGTGTTTAGGACACTTGTAAAAACAACTTGTGGGGTCTACTTATTGGCAAAAGACTTTCCAACCTATGATCATGTAAAGATGTTTCAAATGAACAAAATTTGATCTAAAGTTCATATTGGAATATGCATCTAATGGGTAGTTATGGGTAGTGCAGAGGGCAAACTTGCCTAGAAATGCATTCCCCAGTAAATTATAAGTACATTGTTGCAAGTGCTTGATTGGTTCAAACTATCATAAGCACATAGTCTTTGAATTGACTATTGAGATTTAAAACATGTTAAGTGAATCTTTTTCCATGAAGATAAATCTTTTATCTCTTGAAAACTGCCATTTCTAAAAGCTGGTTTATTACATGGTAACCTCATAAAAGGTTATTCACAATGAATGGCAATTTTATATCAGTCAGATTATTTTGCCTACTTTCAGTTATGTTAATAACAAAGCATTTAAACTCAAGACACATTTTCCAATAAACTCATTGTTTGAATCAAGTTCATCATTTCTATTTTGCAATTTTGTTCATTCTCTACCACAACACTTATTTGACACTAGGATAGCACTTTCCTTAAAGGCATGTAAAAATTACTTACAGCTTTCAGACACTTGAGCATAGCCATTAAACTTGCACACAATCAGAAACACATTTTGATATCACAACTTCAGAAAAAGTTTTAGGTGTGCACATGAAAGAAATCACTTCCTTGAGGTGTTCAGTTACTTATGTGATATTTTTTTTCATAGCATTGCTTTTCATTGGAATCCAAGCAATTAGACACAAGTAGATCTTTATCATGGATGATCAAGTATTGAAGTAACAGCTATTTTCCAAACAATTAGATGTTCCCAACTTAAGGGGACTTAAAAAGTCATTGCTTGGGATACTAATAAATCAAAAAGTATTTCAAATTTAACAACAATTTCAAGCCATAGTGTTTTCACATTGGTAATAAAACACTGTCTCACTTAGTTAGGGGTGAAAGGTATTTGAATTTATTTCCAGTTTTCAGACACATCAGCATGCTCATTTAACCTTGCACAAAATAAGGAACACAATTTGCTCTTACAACTTCAAGACAAGTCCTAGAGGTGCAAATAGTAGATAAAAATATCTAAGGGTTGTTTAGTTATTTCTGTTACTTTCTTCATAGCTTAGCTTTTCATTAGAATCCAAGAGGCAATTAGACTCAAGCATTTTTGTACCAGGGAAGATCAAGTTTTGAAGTAGGAAATATCTTCCAAGCAATTAGATGTTCTCAACTTAAAGGAACTTCATTAGTCACTGTTTGAGAAACTAATTTTTCAAAAAGAATTTCTAATTTTAAATCCATTTCAAGCTTTGTGTTTTTCACTCAGGGGGCATTACACCATCCCACCTAGTTGTTTGATCATTCTGGTCAAAAGTGAAACTTGTCAAATAGTATGAAAATTGGGGTCAGTCCTCTCTCTCTCTCTCTGTTGAGCTCTGTGGTTTGGGCTAAAGCAAAACAAGTCTTCCCTTGTATCTTTCAAATTCAAAAGAGTAAAAGAAATCCTTACCAAGAAATAAGTCAAGGAGCAAACCCTCTAAGGATGGAAAAGTATCACAAAAAGAAACCATTTGAAGCACTGATTTACACTTCACCAAAACAATTCACCAAAAGTCCTAAGCCTCGAGGCTGCATCAATTGAACTTCTTCAACTTTATTCCTCCAATATGCTAGTGGCTAATGAGAAGAAAACTAAATTTACGATAATAGGAACAAGCCGAGAGGAACTAAATCTAACAACTGTCTGTGTCGGAGGAGCAATAGTGAAGGCAAGTGAGAGCATCACCGTTCTGGGGTTGGAGTTCCAATACGACCTCAAGTGGGACATTCAATTGAACAATCTCCACTCTGACCTGTGTAAACGCCTTGGACTTTTGAGGCGGCTTCTGACGTGGATTAGGGGGGACCAACTTTTGCAAATTATTCAAGGAATAATTTACGGAAAGATCCGCTATGGTCTGTCGGCATTTGGCCAAGTAAGACTTGATCTGTATCAGAATCCTCGCCAATCAATGCACAAGATCCAAGTCATCATTAACGATGCCATGAGGCTGATGGAAGGCAAGCGAAGGGGAGACAAAGTAAGCATAGAAGAGCTTCAAAGAAGGACGTGTCTTCCCGCCCTCAATCATGTTGTGGCCGAGGTCACTCTGAAGGACTTCCGCAGAGTCGTTGTGGACGATGAGCTTCCCTTTCCAGACAAATTCCGCTATGACATACCTGTTGAGGGGACGAGAGATTCAGCGGAATGGAAGTTCCGAACCCCTAATCCAAACGGGGCCCCAAAAGACTGGTTTTGGGCAAGAGCCGTGGATTTGTGGAATCTATCGGATTCACATTTAAGAAAATCTGTCTATACAGATGAGTTTTCCAAGGAAGTGGAAAAATACGTAAAATCGCTTCCCAATTAATTCTTGCAATTAGTCATCATAGTTGAAACAAAAAGCTTGTGAGCTTAAATAAATACTTACATACATACATACAATTCTTGAGATCATATAAAACCACTAATTCTGCTGTTTTGAAAGTAACTTGATCCACCTGGTTGGTCACTGTTGCTAGAAAATCCTTGGACATGGGCACTTTTGTGAATCAATATGATGATTTTCCTTGCAATTGAAGTTTTTAATTCGGCCACAAACATTTTGAAAAGACACTATGCTTACAACTGCATGAAGCGATTCTCAAGTGATGCCATTTCATGTCTTGACAAGCCAGTTAAAATTTTAATGTGAAATTTACTCAATAATCCAAATCATAGCATTTTGGGTTTAAACTGTCAAATTTTTGCAAATTGACACTCAAATATGATTTTTTTTCTTTGATGCTATCAAAAGAGGAGGCTTGATTAGCAGAGTTTTTTTTCGCAAACCTGGGCATTTTTCTGAGCTCACTGGGCCCCTCGTTATGGCGGCAAATTCAAACCATTTTGACATCGGCCTGCTCTCGGTCAGACCATTTTTCCGACCAACGTCCATATCTCTAGATGTCCGTGGATACAATCACCAAAACATGAAAATTGTGTTAGTTACAATTCCTTTGATGGAGGATAAACTTAAAAAAATGAAAATTGTGAAAACATACTTTCCAACATTGTGATTTTAGTATTTAGTTTAGTTAAAGTTTCTTATAGTATTAGCACCATGATATATTGGAAAAAACACGATATGTTTTAATGATATCAAAACGTAACAAAAATATCTCCTTCGCCTCATTAATTGAACATTACAAACGTACCTACGTTTGTATTTTTTTCTTTAAGTTATTAACAAAGTTTTTAGGCATCACATCATTTTTATAAAAAGCTACAGAGATTCCTCTATCCTGACTATTAATGTGCATTTCATTTGTAGAACTGTTACTCTGTCATCATCAATATTTGTTACTATTTTGGATTGATACAAGCCATATTAGTACTAAGAGACAACTCTCGAGTACAGAAGAAACATTTTTTAGATTTGTTGACAAGCCTCAAACGAGGACAGCTGACGAGCGGGTTTTTGAAAACATTCGTCGTGCGGTTGCCAATAAACCTCTATGGGATTTCGAAATGATTTTTTGATGGGCCCGAAGCCAGTGTGACTACTAGCAAACTAGCATTTTTCGATGCTAATTTCTGAAAATTAGCATTTTTTCAAGGGCAAAAGCATTGCAGAATTTTGATTAGCGTCGCTCGGATTTTTAGCATTTTTCTAGCATGATTTGAAAGCCTCTAGAATAAAAAAAATTTGCGTAGCATTTTAGCATTATTTTAGTACTTTTTGGAAAAAAACATCCGATTTTGGGCTTCAAAGACAACTGATTTTGACAGCAAAATTTGCCTGCTTTCCCTGGCTTAAAAAAGATACATTGGAAGACTTGTGATCCTTATTTTCAAGGTGGTTCTACAGTCCAGGTAAGCAATTTTTGTTTACAGGCTTCACGGTGGTTAAAATTTCTGTTTAAGTGTTTGTCATATCATATGTCAAATCATATTAATAGATTTTTAGAGGGTCCTTAGTTATGAGTTGATACGAAATTTGATCAATATCTATTGAGCAGATCAATAACTATCATTACTTGAAAACTTTAAAATGCATCAAATTATGCCATGAAATGCTCCGGCTGTATGTTGCAACGATTGTCAAGAAAAATAATTTACATTTTTGATGTCTCAAAAATAAATCATAATTTTTCGTTTCTCTATGATTCTGTCTTGATTGTAAGATTGATATATAATATAACTTAAAACTGACTTATAGTGTTCACTTTTTAATGAGATTTTCGTAAATGCTCTTTGATAAGGTAGAGTTACATAAATTTAAAAGTTATTGGTGATCTGCGCATAATTGAAAAATAAACTTTTAGTACAACGTAAATTTTTGGTTCAAAAAGTGCAATATTTGCAACAAACAGTTTGCATTGGAATTTTGCGAAAATTTGACCTAACTTCTTACAATGTTTGATAAAACGAGGAGGACGGTATTACGTGGAGTGGGATCAAGCGAGGGCGTGATACTGCGTTGGTGTGAATTTTCCTGCGTGATAGCCTGGAGTTAATGAAGAAATCCAATATAATTCGGTTCTATGTCGTTTTATTGACATAGGTCATAAAACAAAAGTCCACAAGGATTCAATGAGCAATCATTTGATGCCCAATTGATAACTCTCAAAAAATTCAAACTTTGTTGTTTCATTGTGTTAAGTGAAATATCTTCCAACTTCTGATCTACTGACTTGCTTTGTGATAGTGATTGTCCATCTTTTGTTGAAAGCCAAATTGTTTTTATCACTGGGATAGTTCAAGGACATTCTTCCCTTTGTACAATGATATGAATGTTCTTCTCTGTTTTGTTTTTAGCCTTTAATTGGGGTTCTAAAGTCAAAAGAAGACTGTAAAATGTTGAAAAAAGATACAAAGAAGACTTTTTTTTTAGCATTCTCCAAAAAATGTAAATAATTACAATTGAATGTAACTGTAATTGAAATTACATGTACTTTTGATTCTGTTAAAATACATTTCATTATTGTGCTGGTCATTGGTAACACTGTTTGTTTGTCCCCACTTGGCTTCTCCCTTGGTCGCGACAGCTGTACCAAAATGAGGGTGCGAAATTTGAAATTATTGAAAATCCGCTACACTTCAATTGGTCTTTTCCAAATGGTTTGAACTTCTTCAGCTGTCGGGTGCAAATGAACCGGTTTGTAAAAAAAGTTTTTTTTAATATATCGTATTGTAAATGTTCCATTTTAAAGATATGTTTAGACCTTTGGTCCAAGGTCTATGACTTTCAGTATTCGTGGTAGCTATCAATAATACAGCCATTTCGAAAGGATAATCCAATGAGAGCAAAGATGCGAGATTTAATGGTTTTTCGATAATCCCAAGGTCAGGATCACTCGTACTGCAAAATTTATCATCCGATAAACCTTTATACTCGACTGGGAATTGAAAGGGTTCCATGGCATGTGATTCTCACATTTACAGGAATGGATCCATCTTTTCAATGGTAGTTGGGTTGTAATTTGTTTCACCTCCATCTAAAATGACAGATCACGGAAAGAGGCAATAGACGTTTGCTTTCGTTGAATTGAGGGCTTCGTAGGTATATTGTGGGCGTAAATTTTAGATTGCATTTTAGCGTTTGACAAACAATGATGTTTATGTATGTAAACACTTTGTCATTTATGGCATTGATCCACCTAAATCAAACTGTATCAAATATTTATTGACACATAAAGTTAAGTTTTTAAAACATTATTTGAAAATCTGATGCGATTATGTCATGGCAGGCAGCAACGAGTGGTCTTAAATGGAGAGGCCTCTGACTGGACTTCAGTGACTTCGGGAGTACCCCAGGGATCTATTCTTGGGCCAGTGTTATTTCTAATATTTGCAAATGACCTTGGGGAAGATGTCCTTGGCACCTTGTTCTGCTTTGCAGATGACACCAAACTTGTGGCTCCTGTAGCAAATGAGGACCAAGCAATTGCTCTACAGGAAGACATCAATAGACTGATGAGCTGGACAAAAGAAAATGGCATGCAATTTAATGCCAAAAAATGTAGTGTTCTTCATATGGGACGGAAGAATATGAAGTTTGACTACTGTATGGGGACCACAAGCATAAGTGCATCAGAACAGGAACGTGATCTTGGGGTCATCGTTCAGCGGAACATGTCATTTCAAGCACAGGCGAAGAAGGTTGCCCAAACTTGCCATGGAATAATCTCTCAGATCAACAGATCTTTTGCAGTGAAGGACACAAAGGTGATGATGGCCCTGTATGATACCTATTTCAGACCACATCTGGAGTTTGCCTCTGCAGTATGGAGTCCAAGCACCCAAAGGGACTGTGACACGCTCGAAAAGGTGCAAAGGAGATTTACAAGATTAATACCAAAATTATTGGGACTTTCCTACGAGGAAAGGTTCACTGCTCTAGAGATTCAAACTCTTGAAGAAAAAAGGAAGCAAGATGATCTCATACAGTGTTACAGATTTTGGAGAGAAATGGATTTCTATCCTGCCCCAATGTTCACTCTGGAAGACAAAGAGATCCATACAAGAAGCAGAAATAAGTGGAACTTTAAACAAATGCATTCAAGACTGAATGTTAGGAAAACATTTTTCAGCCAGAGAGCCATCACAGAGTGGAATAAGCTTCCAATTGAAACTCAACAGGCTCCAAATTTGAAGTCTTTTAAATATCTAGTCAAAAAAAATGTGATAAAGAATTTAGATCTTTAACATTGAATGACCCTCTAACAATATCCTGTAAAACACTTTGTGTCCAAGGATGAAATACATACATACATGCAGTGCTAGACCGATGACACTTTCGGCCAAAAAATTGGTTTCGGTTATGCTTGCCAAAACTGAAAGCCGACATGACCTGTGCTAAATGGAGGTTGCAAATGAGGCATTCAGGGGGAGGTTTAAGTGATCTCTTCAAAAATCTTATCGCGGGCGGATGAAAGAAGAGAAAAGGCTTGTTCGTCAATGTATGATTTTGGTCAGTGCAAGGGTTTTCGCGTTTTACCTCGCGTATCCTGTAATCCGCCCCGTACCGTATGACTTAGATGCTACAAAAAATGTCGAATTGCAAGTTTGGACATTTTGACTCTCGGTTTTGTAAGAATTTGCAAAACTATTCTTTTGATTAAAAAATGGCAAGCACTTAAAAAAGACCTTTGATGTTTGTTGCATCAGGAGATGTTGGTGAATGACTAGATGTATTCTGTCCTAAGACACGGATATATATACATAATGGAAAGTGACTAGTACGAGCATGAGCATAGATATGGGAGCAAGAGAATACAACATCTCCCTCTTTTCGGGGGGCATAGTAAAATACATATATAAAAAT
>CM021321.1:3933998-3946050 GCA_010645155.1 Tigriopus japonicus
AAACCCTTAAACTGCCCAAATTCTCACGAGCCACCCACTGTTGCCAAACAAGCCTTTTCTCTTCTTTCATCCGCCCGCGATAAGATTTTTGAAGAGATCACTCAAACCTCCCCCTGCATTTCTCATTTAGAAAAATGGACATTTTGCTTGGCAATGCATATTTGAAAGTGCATTAATCATATTATCGGGTTCTTTCGGTTTCAATTTCGGTTTCGGTTTAGCCCTCTTTGGGCGGTAACTTTCGATTTCAGTTGAAGTTTTTCGATTTCAAGAACGCTTTCGGTCCATCTCTTCAATTTTTGTAGCAACTGAAATAATGATCTTCAAGGTCCTACAATATTTACTACATTTTGACACAATGTAAGTTTTCCGTCCGCTTTGGATGGAGCTCCGTTATATTTTCTTCTGACAAGTATGCAACAATATTTAACATGATGCTTGAATCCATGTTTTCATAAAACTGTTTCAATGCCATTCTTACCAGGAAAATTGTTTTAAAAAAAAGACCATTCGTCTTCTTAGATATCACGAGATGTGTAGGTCATGTACAAAAATTTGATTTGATCCATGCGGTAGATGACCCAAGAGGCTGAATTTCAACAATTTATATTGGTTGTTATTTTCGGTCCCAATGATCATAGCTAGTGATGGACCAATAGGGCGCAAACCGAAACCGAAAGTTTCGGCCGAAAGAGGGCTTAACCGAAACTGAAAGAAGCTGACTACAAAATTGCATAAATGAAAAATCCACCTTAAAAATTAAATTGCCCATAAGTTCGATGTTGGGTAGTCGCAATTTTTGAAAAATCGGGAAACTTAAATTTCACAGGTTTTTGAACGAATTTTTTTTCGATTGTGTTGTCAAACTCCATCCTTGATAGTGCATGCCTACTTTCGGTTTCGGTCGAAATTCGGCCGAAAGCGCTTTCGGTCCATCACTAATCATAAGTGCTTCTCCTATCCTCCGCTTCTCCCAATCCACTTATCCGTTTTCATATTTTCGTACCACAAATTTCAAAATCCGAAATGCGATCAAAACAGTAGTTCCATTTTTTCCTACGAGCTAAGATATCTAGCAAACAACAAAATTGCGTTTAACAATAAAATCCAACAAAACTCAGTTGAATGTCGGATTTTATGTGCTCATTTTGGCATCATAAACTACAAGGAGAACGTGGACAAGGCTTTGGCTCCTATTGACGCCCTAGAACACGGCCATAGAAATCACAGTTTTTTGCAGGCTGTCGCAGAAGGAGGGACTATTTGTGAGGACTGACTAACTGGCCGCATTCCTCTATCGAAAGCAACACATACTGCATTTTCTTTTGTTTTCGCGATCATTTAATAAATAATATGTTTAACTCTTTTCAATCATGTTACTTTATTTTTGCGTTGTTGGTAAGTATGTTGGCTGATAATCATTGGTTGATCACTTGGATCTTAAGGGATCATTGGAAACAATAAAACAAGTTTGTATTTCCGAGAGTTTCTTGGTAGAATGGAATCGTTCAGAGAGTTGAGATTTGAGGTGTCAAAACTTGTAGATATCGTATAACAAACCATTTATAGTTAGCCAATCACAGCAAGAGGGAAACAAGGCTCAACCAATCAGGTTCTTTTGGTAAGTGGAGAAATGGTCAATATCTTGACCGCTTCACCGCATTGAAGGGCACGAAAATAGCAAAGTAGAAAGCGGATGGGGACAAGCGGCAAAACAGAGAAGCGGATAATGGCACGAAAATAGGTGTTATCATCCCTTGAATTTTGAGTGTTGACCGATCATTTTAGAAAAGCTGAATGAATGAGAGGGATTAATGTATCACGTTAGGGGCTTCATGGGGTTGACAGTTTAGGTTTGCCGATAATTGAAAATATTTCGAAGGGCCAGAGTTTCTAAAAATGTTGTGTTTCAAGACCAATGACATGGATAGTATTTGTTGAAGAGTTTTGTAAAGTATGTAAAAAAACACAAGAAAAAATTGGCAGTTGAACAAATGATTTCTTTTCATTTTTATTTACCCAAGAACACATCCCGTCTGGCTATTTGTTTATTCCGAGACTGGCCAAATGTCACTCATTGTTGTGCAGATAAAAAAGTAGAAAAATTTTCTACCCCCCAGTCATAATTCACTTGAAACGTTAAATACATATTCCACGAGGTCCAAATTTCTGCTCGAAAGAAGTTGAGTGGAATCTATCCATTCAAATGGAAAGTTAGTTATGGTAACATAAGTGTCGTGGTTAACGGAGTTTTCTATCGTGAGAAAGGTTCCAGGTTCGATTCTCCTCCCCGAACTTTCTCGAGGAAACTTTTAGACGTTAATCCACACCCACAAACGGCGACCCATTCTGAAACCGGACATGACACTCCCTATCTGTAATTTGAACGATTTGATGGGTGGCTTCGCCGGCCTGGTGAGGCTAAAACTGAAAAAGATTACCCGTTTTCGGGTTGTTTTGACTATCCGTAGAGCTCAAACTTAAAACTGAGAAACTTCAAGTCTCCCCAAGACATTTTTATAAAGGTACAGCCCCGTCAAATCCACAACCACATGTTTCTCTGATCCGTGAAAACTGGCAACTGAACCATGAGACCTTAGCCTTGACATTCAAAAATACTGCATTATTAAAGGCTAGCTAGCTAGCATCATTCTCGTTTCCGTTTTTAAAGACCAATTGGAACATCAGCCTTAAATGGAACGTTTGTAAGCATTGTCATGAATCACAGGGAGGCTTTCAAAAGAACTGAGCGAGCCTTAACTCTTTCTCTGTTCACGTGCATTATATACTCGAGCCTTTTGGTTTGGCTTCTTTACTTCCTAATGCCGTTTGTGAGGCCTCTATCACTCATGACTGAAAAGAGGGTGGGCTTTCCTTTTGCCTTGGCAATGACTTTGTCGCACTGTGTATCAAATTGGATTGGAACGAACGAAAACATGACATGAAGAGATTCAATTGATGAGTCAGCTACACACGTGGACAAAACTGCGATTGAAGCAAAATTCATTCCTTAGCAAGATGTGTGATGAGTAGGGATAGGAACTTAAGACGAATAAACTTATTCGTCTGTTTTCGTCTTTATTCGTCTTATTTATCCTTATTCGTCGCGACAAATTTATTCATCTAATTTGGATTTTATTCGTCTTTTTTCGTCTAATTCGGCAATTTCACTCAACTTTTTTCGTCTAATTAGTCAAAAATTGGAACTTTTCCAAGATTTGAAGCTTTTTTTTCAAATTTGGAATCAAAATAGTGGCCGCGCGTACTAATGCGTTCTTATAAGAGCCGAGTGTAAGTGCTTCCCCAGACGGCATAGGTTCGAATCTTGTTGGGGGTCGGATTGAAGCTGTCGGGAGAAATCCTTCAATTTACAGGGAATTGCATTCCTTGTAGCGGTAGTAAAAAATCCGCAAAAATAAATAAATAAATAAATAAACACTTTTAAAAAAGTTCAGCGCCAAAACTTGGGCAACAAAATATGATCCATACTTGCATTTTAACCTGTAGAGTTTCCTGACACAAAGAAAGAAAATTGGATTGAAAAGGCTATCTGACTATTCGAAGAATTAATGTCAGCAAATCTGCTTCTAAATATTGCTCTATTGAAAACGTTGAAATAAGGGCGGTTTTGAGCTCTCGTTTTTTTTAAACTTTATATGTTCCACTGACCATTTCTTGCTTATTCGGCACTTTTCCGTTTGTTAACTTTGTACACTTGTAGATTTTGCCGTTTTGCACAAGGGTGCAGCTGTTTCCCCTCAATTGGGCCAGACATTTTGTCTACTTTATGGGCAGCAGTTTTAATCCTCGTAGCAGGCAATTCATTAGTCTTTTTTGCCGTGTAAGTCAGTTTTTTCGTCTTTTTTGTCAGGTTTTTTCGTCTTTTTTTCAGGTTTTTTTTCGTCTTTTTTCAGGTTTTTTTTCGTCTTTTTTCAGGTTTTTTTTCGTCTTTTTGTCAGGTTTTTTTCGTCTTTTTTGTCAGGATTTTTTCGTCTTTTTTTGTCAAGTTTTTTCGTCTTTTTTGTCGTATATGTCAGTTTTTTTCGTCTTTTTTGTCGTATATGTCAATTTTTTTCGTCTTTTTTGTCGTATATGTCAGGTTTTTTCGTCTTTTTTGTCGTATTTGTCAGGTTTTTTCGTCTAATCGGGCATTTTTATTCGTCTTTTTTCGTCTAATTGGGCAATTTTATTCGTCTTTATCCGTCTAATCAGGTAATTTTATTCGTCTTTTTTCGTCTAATTTGACAGTTTTGTTCGTCTTAACTTCCTGTCTCTAGTGATGAGTAAATTAGTATTTGCGCGACGATCCTTTGAGATTGATAACCAAAAGCACAAGTTGAAAATGAAGCTGGAAAAAGAAGGAAAAAACTGTATTTTCTTAAAACTCAAGCTCCGTTTCTTTTTGTTGAGCAAGTCTACCGGGTGATGCAAAAGAAATGGAATAACAAACTATGTCTGCAACTCGGAAATTGTTGATCTCACAAAAAATGTACAAAGCTCAAAAATATGCAGCAGACAAAGATTCATATGTTTTTATTCCCATTATGATGCCATGTTTTCGATTTTCGCCAAATTTTGGGAGGGGATAAAAAGACTTAATCACAAACGCTTTGTTTTCAAAAAAATGACCCCTGACGGGATAAATTGTCAACGCTTAAATATTGAGCTGGGGTAATTTTGCCTTTTCTGACTCTTAAAGCTAAGTGTTTGGCAAATTATATGTAATCAAGGTGAGATTCATATACGCTTTCAATCACGAGTTATAAAAGATACACTTACACTGTGACACGAAAGTTTTGACACCTCCGCAAAAATTAAACTTCCCGCCATTCCCGACAACTCAATACATTTTTTTTTCTTCTAAAATATCAATATTCGGATTGTCAACAAACTGAGCAAAGTCTTTACAACAGAACTGACCTATGATCAGCATCTTAAGCAACAGTGACCTCAATTCATTTGATATTCTTTCCAAAAAAATGCAATGTCCAGATCTTTCAGTCATGGAGAAAATCAAGACCCATTCTTGGGCCGTTGGGATGATGGAGGCCGGTAAACTCAAGTAGAGGTTGCCAAGACCCTGGGGGTCTCATTGAGCTCTGTAAAGCGCTGGTGGAAGCGCAACAAGGATGGCCAAACCCTTAAAGACAAGCCTTGGTCTGGAAGACCATCAGCAGTTTCTAGAACTGCCAAAATCGTCATAACCAAGAGGATTGGAAAGAGGAGGCAATCAATGCAAAAGTTGGCATCAAGATTGACTCGGAGTGGCCATCCAGTGTCTTGTGAGACTGTACGACGCCATTTGAAGTGTGAGATGAGCCTCAAATCTCTGGCCTGTCCCCAAAAACCTCAATTGACGGAAAAAATGAAGAAAGCTTGTGTGAAATTCGTCCGGGACCATGCTCATTGGACCGATGACAAGTGGAAAAATGTCATATGGAGTGATGAGAGCTTCTTTTACCTTTTTTCCAAAGTCCAACTTTGCCACCGATCAAGTTTGGGCAAGAAATTCAGCAGAACTTGTCCCCAATGAACTTGTGAGGCACAGCCCTAGACCCCCCAGACTAGCCTAGTCTGGGGGGATGTTTTCATCCTGTGGAGTATCCAGATTGCACTTTGTGCCCCCTAAATGCAATTTCAACCAAGAGTACTAGCGGGAGAAGATCCTGGCCGAGGAAGGATTGGAGGCCATCAACAGGAACAGGACAACGGGATCAATTCTGGAACGCCAAATTGTGCCAGACTTGTCAAAAGCTTTTTTCATGCAAGATTCAGCGCCGCCTCATTGTACCCTGACCAACTACAGATGGCTTGATTCAAATTTTCCATGGTATTGGAGGAAGGGGGAATGGCCAGGAAATTCTCCAAACCTCAATCCCACAGAAACTTTACAGTCCATCCTTAAAGAAGAAGTCGACAAGCTCCCACCCCAAACAACCCTGGAAGGATTGAAAAAACACCTGAAAAAAGCTTGGGCAAACTTAAACGAAGATTTGCTCTTGAAGTTATGCCTGAGTATGCCCAATAGATTGGCCCAGGTCAAAGCAAGGAAGGGGGATAAAGCCAACTATTAGAACATCAACTTTCATTAATTTGTTTTTCCTGTAGAAGCTCAAAAACATGGTGTCAAAACTTTCGTGTCACAGTGTAGGTGTTTCGTTTCTTTTGACACACCCGGTAGTAGAAAGAAATAAATGAAGCTATTTCTATGAAGAATGTTAATTGAAGGTTACAAAAATTGCCACTAGATGGAGCCAAATTAGGGGCAAAGTCCCTTGATTTCAGATCTATCCTCAACTTTGATTTGTTACCAACATTGCAGTTTCCATCTTAAAATGGATTTCTCTTCATATTTCAAGTCTTTTGGAGCTCAGCTACGATATTATTGTGTTCAAAAAGTAAAAATTCACACTGAGTAATCACAAATTGAGGCTAAATATTTACCAGAAACACCCACAAATGTTTCTATCTCAAGATGGCGCTGATTGTCATTTTTTCTCTTTGATTGAAGCTCAACTTTGCTTCCTTTCCTGACGGCAGAGTTGTTCATTTTGAGAACAAGAGAGGGCACCCTAGTAGGATGTGTTAATGGCATGCTAAATCATGTAAGAGCCATCTAGGTGAAGCGAATGTTAGTTTTCTTTAAAATCCTAAATTGTAGTGTTGGAAAGGAAACACCTTTTTTGGTTTCGTTGATAAAGAAATTGGGTTATACTTGCCTCCTTGCCCAACTACGACAAGTGTATTGAATAGGTTTGAATGTATTCGACATTCGAGATTGCATTACATTGACCTTAGAATACCCGAAGTATCAGAAAATTCTAACTTCAAGTGTAAATGTCTCAAGAAATGTATTTAAAAAAAATTTAAACATGGAAAAAATATATGTACCAGAAGTATGGAAGTGTCGAATTGACTATTTGGCACATCTGAGACTGAGATCTGACAATCAATGGCTATTTGGTCCAATTCTTTTTGTAAATTCGACTCTTAAAGTTTTCAAGCTTAATTGACCAAAGAGACAACACTGTACGTACGTCCCTTGTTTTTAATAGCGAGTAAAACTTGTGTTGTCGCCTGAAATGATCGAAAAGCAAAAGGGAACAAGTTTTGCTGGCATACAAAAGCAATCATATCCCTTGTAAATATGTATGCTAAGACCAATATGTTGTGCGTATTGGTTCCACCGCCAACCCGACTCGACGGACAAAGACGAACGAACGAATAGTGAACGAACTGACGAAGCCACAAGGGAAAACAGAGTAAAAGAAGGCCGACTCTGAACAAGACGTGTGGAGAGTGACCTTTTTTCTGTGCTAAAAGAGGAAGTGGCCACAGTTATTGATTGGCCAATTCGATTCATAAACCCCAGGAATTTCCAACTAACCCAAATTGTTCCCCACGGTTTAGTTCTGTCAAAAAGTGAACGAGCGTAGACCACTTTGAAAGAAAACAGTTGGCCTTCTTCGACATTGAGAGGCCTACAAAAGGTTACCTTTTACGTGGTTTCACTTGAAATCGATATGAAAGCCATCCAGATACAACTGGAGCAAATCAATAATTAATGAGTCGAGCCACAACCCTGAAACGAGACAGCCATGACAGAGGTCTAAGTTGTATGAGACTTGGTTTTTCTATCTGTGATATTTTGGAAAAAGTGACCTGATTTGATGGCAACAATGAATGACAATGACATCCGAAGAGAAAGACGAGCTAAGATGTTGGAACTCCAACGAAGTATGGACCATTCTGGAGTGGATCCCAGTGTCAGAACCTCGGCTCCGAGTGTGCGGCAAGTGGATCAATTCCAGGAACAATTCGAAACGGCCGATCAAAGAAAAAGATCCGCACCCAAATTCTTCAAAGAACAGCCCAAGAACTATGCGTATGGGAACCGCCCAAGAGAGGTATTGTTACATTGATTTTTATTGGAACACACACAAAGACTCTCTTTATGATTAGGGCAACAATCCAAAGCTTCGTTCGGAAAATGTCAACTCGTCTAAAACCTCGCAGAAATCGAGCAACTCTGACTTGTTTATTGAGGAGGACTTGGCCGCCGAAATTTCAAGTGTCTTTGGAGATGAGAAAGAATACTCGTCCTTGACTTCGTCCATGGGATCAGTAATGGAACATAATGGAAACGTCTCTGGCTATGGACACAAAAGGAACAACAATGATGGTGCCATGAGAAGACCAAGTCAGGTGCCCAAGTATTCCAGTGCTCTTTATGATTCAGGCTTTGGAACAGACAAAGTGGGTCCAAGTCAGTTTGACATTCGAGAAGCGGAAGATCAACTTGGAGCTGGTCATTTTTTGAAGCGACAAAATGGCCAGACTCTTCGAAAGACTCAAAGTTTTGATGTCAAGTCTGGCATTCGCCCTCGAATCAACCGTCCTTCGTCCCACACCACTAAAATCTTGGATGAAGATGGGAACTATGTGGATCTAGATGACCCGGGATATGTGTCATCTCCAGGGTCCAATCAAATTCGAGGCGACCTTTTAAGTCAAAGTTTAAACGATTGGAAAACTAGGTCCCACACCGATCTAACGGCCTCTTTGCGATCCAATGTAAGTGTGGGAGCCTCGGGAAAGGCTGCACGATGTGTATATGACTCACGTATTTTCAATATTCGGAAGCCCTCTAAAGTGGGCACCCTGAATGTGGATCAACCAGGCATGTCTGTAAAAATGACTGACAATGACACGGAAGCTGAATACTTTGAAAAAATGAAACAAATGCACAATGACAGCGGCAAGAAATCAAAAGAGGTATTAAATCGGACTTTTTTAGATGTGTTCCCGAGATCTTCCGATTGCTCTTTCTCTCTCTTTTTCATTTTTAACATAACTCACTGAGTGCTGTTGGTTTTGATGCAATCCACCCAAAGGCTTCGAAAATTCGAAATGTTACTTTACGCCTGCTTTCCACTAACTTTTTTCTTGTTTTTATTATCCAGGATAATCGATTATGCCAAGAACCCAAAAAAAGTTTCAAAGAGTTCCTCAGCAGCAGTTTCAGCAAAACTTTTTCAAGAGGTTTGACAGGATCCAATTCTCTGCCTAAGGTTAGTAATCAATAAGTCCAAGGTCGATGTTATAACTTTACCTCTTCATTGGCCCGGTGCAGCTTACAAAATCTATTGATTGCGGTCATACTTCCATTAAATATTAATTTTCACTGAACTCACTTCAGACAGTATTCCCCAAAAATAGGAACCAAAGACCATTTCTAACTCCAGCATGAAGTACACGTTTCGAACTAATTTCATTTCAGACTGTAACACCACCGCAAAATACGAGAAAATTTGCTCCGACACAACGAACTCATTCTGATGTGCCTCTTCATGAACAAAGTCATCGATCCCCGGCCAATTTGGCCACATTGGACATTTCTTCTCAAACTAAAGTTCGTTCCAACTCTGATCCCTTGTCTCCAAATGAATGCATAAATCTAACGGAACAACCGGAGACTAAAACGGATTCAGCCTCAAGACCGCCTTTTAAACCTAGATCTCCATCTCCAAATGGAAGTGTGCTCACAGCCTCCGAATTTGGTGAGGTGGATCGTCGAGGTCGATCTCGAGGTCTCACAGCAGCTCATCGTGCTCGAGATATGTTCTCGTCCAGTTTTAACGGACTCTTGATTATGATTCCTGGAATTGGAGGCATGCTTGGTGGGGGAAATGGGAGTAACCCTCACATGAATGGAAACTTGGAGAATGGACCCGAAGGTCGCTGGTCGAATCAGCGGGAACCTCTCTCCTCGTATGATTCTTACGAGAAGAGGGATCAAGATAATCGCCAGAAGTTGCCCTGTTGGACCCTGTTCTTACTATTGGCCGTGGATATATTCACTATAATCTTATTGGTTATATTATTTTCACATATCCACGACAGCAGTGCACGTAAGTAAATAAGTATTTCTCAAATGATGGTGACAGAACAATCTATTACATATGGTGCAAAAAACTCACATTTTAGCACAATAATAGGCCCAAAGATATATTTTTGAAATACGTCTTAAGTACAATGGTACAAGTACAAAAAACCGAAGTAGATGTGTAAAATGTTTTGCCATAGTTTCATTCCTTGCTCAATATTCAAGTTTTTACTTGTGCAGATTGCTGTCATCAGGAAATCGATACCAGCCGAGGGAATCCTTTGCCATTGGAAGGGGCAAGTTTCTTCCCACCCAAAGTCAGAGCGAGAAATGGTTCCATAGATGTGAATTACACACAGAATACGACTCCGATCGGGATCCGTCCTAGAGGTTTGGATCCTGATGGGATTGTGATGCCTGAAATGATTAAACCGAGCAACCAGAATTCAACTGAAACTACAAATGTGGATACCAATTTCACAACACCAACCACAACAACTCCTGCTCCTGTTGCAACAGGTGTGTTCATATTTACGTAGTTTTGCAGTCAAACCAAGAGCAGTTCAGTTGTAAATAAGGGTTTGATTCGAATGAGTTCATCATATTTTTTTTGAATTTTTTGTGTATTTTTCTTTTTTCTACTCATTTTTTAAAGTTCAAGAGAGTGGATCTATTGGTCTCAGAGGATTATTTAATGCAGACAGCTTTGCTCCAAGTAGAATGGATCGAACCAGATTCAACCGAATCCAATCAGGCTCCATTTCATCTGACAGAGACTTTAGACTAGAGACTGACAAAATTTCACCCTTGCAAATCAAGCAGTTTTCCGAATTGATCCCTGCTCTCGAAAGTACCGTAGAAGACCCTGATGGGGTTCAACAGGGTTCAACTTTGCAACCTGCTGAAGATAGCATGTCCACTATAAGACCAAATCCGAGCACTACATTTATACCGACACCCTCCATAACTGCCACAACCAAAACCGACACAAGTACAACCACAACAAGAGTGACAACGACATTGACGACGACGACGACAACAACAACCACCACCACAACTATAACAACCATTCCAAATTACCATAAATCCTTGGAGCGTGAATTCGATTATTTGAAGCGTAGTCTTCAGAATGGTTAGTTCCACGAAAGGTGTCCACGTCTCATCCATCGTTCACTCATCTTCCAGAGAACCCAAGTAGTAAATGGCCATGGCACAAAGTGCAACCATGCAAAGGATGTATTAGAGTAAACACTTCAAAACCCACCAAAATTGTACCCTCGCCATTCTCACTAATCTTTGTTGCACCATCAACTAAGGCCGATTCTTAAACTTAACAGCAGACTTTAGAATACCCTCTTCACTTCAAAAACTGAAAACAGTGTTTCATTATGTAGCTGAATGTTGCTGTTATTTTCACTACAAATTTATGGGTACAAAGTTATCGATCATTCTGAATGACTTCCAGTCATCTAAAAAATTACCTTATTTTTTCAGACATAACAAAAATAGTCCAAGACTTGAAGGACCAACTTCGAACTCTACATGACGAGTTGGAAGAGCTTAGTAAGTATAGTTGTAACCTCAAATCATCTGATCATCATATTTGATATGGAACACTTTATAGGACGTCCAATTGCTTTTGCTTGTTACAAATCAAGCCCACATTGGAATGAAGGAGTGGTCACCTACACTCGTTGCAATATTCCCACTGAGGGAATGGACAAGAGCACCGGAAATTTCCACGTCAAAAAGGCCGGCGTTTACCGACTATCGTTTACCGGGCTATTCAATGCACAGAATGGCCATCGGGTCACTGCCGACATCATGCGAAGGAACAAGAACAATGTGCTCGATTTTCTTGGCCGGTCTGCGGCTGAGACCAATGAAGCCGGTGCGCTGTTTGGTGAGATTTATGTGCATGTTTCGCTGTGGTGTTTGTAGATATATGATTCCGGATTTAATCTCTATGATATCATCATTCTGATCATTCCAACGGGACAATTGGTAAATCATTTCCTTTCGGCTTAGTGGTAACAATCAATCTGGACACCCTGTTCGCGGGTGATTTGGTTGCTAGTAGGGTGACCATGTTCGATATGTACTTTGTAATACTTAAACGTTTTCCAGAAAGTTGATATAGTCCCTTAACATTCTTTCTTCTGCCTT
>CM021321.1:3956389-3980391 GCA_010645155.1 Tigriopus japonicus
CAGTTGAATCTTTTTAAAGGAATGTGCTGACTAATGACCTGCCTGTTATCTTGGGCAATAAAAACTGTGACTGATTTTTCACATTAGAATGAAGGGGTTTTGTTCATTATCTTACTGTTGACAGAGTAAAAACCATCGAAAACCATCGTCATAACTCAAATATCAATGTTTTTATCATGCTTGTTTTTGCTCGTTCAAATCGCGATACCGTTAATTTCAAGAGCTCAACAACCTACCCTTGTATTATAAGTCAAAAGTTCAATAATCTACTAACACAATTGTTTCCTGAATATGGTGAATGCTCAAGTGTATTAGCTTATAAATAAACAATATGGTGCTGAAATCAAAGGTCAACCACCTAAAAGCAGGCTTGTTTCAGTTGATTTCAAAATTAAACATATTCCCCTTAAAGTTATTGAGTATTGGAAGGAAAGGATTTCCGAATACAGAGTGCACAAAACATGAAAATAAATCATGAGGAACGTCATTTTTAATGTGGTGGTTGTAAGCTTGATAGTGCATAGATCTATCAAAATAGAGAAAACACTATAATTGAAAGAGTTGCAGTATAGCTAATAACTCAACTTTAATTTGCAGCTGGAAAACAATCACATCGAACAATAAGAATATTCAATTTGACAAAACACGCAGTGTAGTACAAGACACAACAGTACAAGATGCATATTTTATTTTATCATTTTTGTCTTATTACATGTATATTATTCATTTAGTTTTCCATTCATCTTCTGTTTCTTGGCCTTTTCCAGCCATGTATAACTTGAGGACTCAAGAACATTAACAAAACTTGAAGGCGGTTACTTCCCGAGAAATTTTTTATGGGGCCCACTGTCTACTTCTCGCATCCAAAACATCTCGCCTAATTAATCACTCGCACTTTCTTCAAATCCCCCAGTATTCTTCCAACCTCGTTTGGTAATATTTGTGTGAATTGCAACAATTACAGTGTAGTGAACTTAGTGTTGGGAATATAACTCTCCATTGAAGAGGTTGCCCTATAGGTGTTCGTTTTATTCAGTAATGTCAATGCTCTTTGCTCTTACATTTTTACTTTTTAAATGTTAAAAAGTGTAGTAGTACACTTGTTTGTCGCTCAGCATCGATTTACAACACCTTCTGGGAAGCGCCAATGATTTCACATAATTCATGTAGTGTGAATATCTATTGAAATTTCGGGCAGTCCTTAAATTTTTACTCGTTCTACCTTTTACCACAATCAGTCTACAATCAATCTATCGTCTTTTGAAATAAGTAAATTAAATCATGATGATTTTCATTCAGTTTAACTGAAAACCGTCTCATAAAGAAAACTTGATTTTTTCACGTTTACTACATTTTGAAATGCCACTTATGCAGAAATTTAACCACGCCAATCAATATCTTTAGATTTACATTCTAAAGAGTAAAACACCCCCTCTATAACAGCAAAAAGTGACCATTTCTTTAACGTTGTTCACAACATCGCGAACAAGTAACTAACATTTGATATGGCACGCAAATTGCTTTTGTCGTCAGAAAGAATCCGAAAAATTATCTTATCTTGATGTATTTCTAAAGAAGTTCTCTATTTAGGACTCATTGGTTTCCTAAACCAAGGATGGCTCAAGCCAGAATTACTTTAAAAAAACACACTGGGTCCTATTAGTACAATGAAAATTCAACGGAACAATACATTTGTTGCAAAAAAACCCTCACATTTTAGTACAATGATCGGACTCAGTGTGTATTTTTGAAATTCGTCCTGACGTACAATGGTTCCTCCCTAAACAAAGTATTTAGTTTCTTGAACTTTCTTGACAAGCGAAACCAGCCTTGTTCTCGATCTTCAGAAGTCTCAAACTTTAAGTGCAATTCAAAACAGAATGAAAAGATAAGCATCTGAATTCAAAATGGCTTTTATCTGTTATCGTCAAAAAAGCCAAGAAAATTGGTGACGAATATCATTTACATGTCTCCTTGTTATAATTTTATTCATTTCCATCAATCAATTCCCCACCTTTACTCTTCTATCATCAATTCTGTTGTTTGAGTGGTCCATAGTACAATAAACAATAAATATGTTAATTGCAGGCACTAGGCAGGTTGTTGAGGTAGTTTTGAAGTATAGTAAAAGCATACTAAGAAACACAAAAGAAGCATATGATATGGAGTAATTGTAACCATACTCAATCAAGTTTCGCTACACAAGTTGTGATTGAAAAACACAGTATATTGTATTGTATTTCAGGAATATTTTGTTCATTTGAAAATAATGGTAATTAACATGAAATCTCAATTTTTACACATCAGTGTGATGAAAGGATATTTCTCAGGTCCTTGATAATCTATTGCCTGTTTTCATCAGAAACTGGACTCGAGAGAGAAAGATTGTGATTGATTTTGTTTATAGTTGGAAAGAGGAAGAGAAGAAGGAAGAGAAAATATGAGTCACACATTTTTCTTTTGAATTGATTGTTAAGTGCTAAACCTTGTCTGAGAACAGACGATGTCAGAGGCCGAAATAATAGTCGACATTGATCGAACAGGGAAGGGTTTTATTAAATTTCTTTTATAGCGAAACTTGATCGCGTATGGTTACTTCTACTCCATCTCATATGCTTCTTTCAGTTTCTAGATATGCTTCTACTATACTTCAAAACTACCTCAACAACCGACCTAGTATATCAATGATCAAATTTATTAGCTAGAATCATTTTCCTTGTAGCTGTGATAAAAGAATCCGCAATCAAAGAAAAAAGAAGGTAGAAAATCAGTGCTACTTCTAATTACCTTAATGAGGATGTTTGACTGTAAGGTGGAGAAATCCAGCATCTCTTGGGACAGTTGTCCCATGGCTCCGTAAAATTCGTCCGCAGTCGTAACAACTAGTATTCTCCTGCAATGAGCAACAAATGAAACCATTGAATTATAACAATAAATGCGAGGCATTCATCATTCATCTTACTCTTCTAAGCCTTTCCAAATGGCCAAAGCAGTTCTAAGCAATACTTCGTTGCCTTCCAGCAAGATCAAGTCCCAGACCCGAAGCACCAAGTCTCTTGGGAGACACGTAGAGAAAAGGGTCAAAAACCATTGCATGGTGAACACATTGGTCAAAGGAGGCTCATAACTTGTCCCTAAAACAAAACGTCATAACATTGGGATATTTCGATATTCCAAAAACCATTTAGATTTGGAAGATAAGTGTGGTAGTGATAAATATTGGTGCAAATTTCAGGAAAATAAAGTTTATTGCCCAAAAGAGGTTTATTTGCAAGTTTTATCGATTTTTGACATTTTTCGTTTTATTTTCCAGATTTTTATCTGGGATATTTCGATATTCCAAGAACCATTTACATTTGGAAGATAAGTGTGGTAGTAATAGATTTGTGTGCAAATTTCAGGCATTAAAGTTGAATGCCCAAAAAGAGGTTTATTTGCAATTTTATTGAAAAAAAAAATTATTGATTTTTTGACATTTCCCGTTTTATTTTCCAGATTTTTATTTTTCCCTGCCATTTCTAATAAAATGGACTTGTTCGACTTAAAAACCAAGAAAGAAACAGTTTTATAATTCAAAGAAATGAGGCTGAAAATGTTCAACCTTAAAACATTCCAATTTTTAAATTATTTGTCATTCTATTTGTCATTATGAAAAGTCATGCCATTTCTTTTGCGCTAAAATGGTTTTACTTAATGTTACAGTTTTCAGAAAGAAATAACGTGTTACTGCTAGTTCACGAAAAGAAAAACTTGGTGGGTTGATTGAGACGGAAAACGACGATTCTCATTCTTAAGACACTCTTCACTTTTCAATAGGTTCTTGTATTAATCAAAAAAGATTCCGTACCTGCACCATCTCGGGCGTCTTCTTGAAGCCCATCTAAGTGCTTGGACAGTTTGGGCAATCGTAGCTTGAGGAGATCTCTAAACACCGCCATATCTACAGAGAGCCCTCTCAGGTTGTTTGTGAAGTAACATTCCGGTAGAATGCCTTCGATCATATAAATCATCACCTAGAATCAAACAGAAGGCCTGAGATAAAAATATCTCTAGTGTTTACCCGAAAGCTCTATCTAGAGATCACCTTGAGAGCGTCCTCTTCAGATTTCTCCATGACCTCGAGAATGATGGCGGCTAACATGTTGAATCCTTGGCAATATCCAATGGACTTGTTCCATCTAGCGTAAGCCAACAGGACTCTTTTGAGCATCAATTGATTTTCTTCGGCATTCTCGCCACAAAAAAGGCTGCATCCAGTGCGATGAAGATCCTAAGGAAGACGGACAAAAATTTCCCTGGAATTCCCCTGGATGCCAATCAAAACGTCACTCGATTGAGTAATTCAATCAGAGTTTACAAATCCTCTAATAGATGGTATTAGAGGGCTAGCAGAGAATTGACACTCCGAAAATATTAGTGAGTTACCAAGCCTGCACTGTTTGTGCAATGGGTTTGACATAGGCACTTGGCACCCTTGCTGCTGGGCTACTGAAGCTGTTCAAAACAAATCTCCACTTGCTGAACTGGAGTGACATTTCTCTGTTAGCCCTCTAGACAGTATAAAAGAGGGAGACAAGTCCTACTTTCTGTGTTTTCAAGACTTTTTCCTCTCCTGGCCGTGCCATTTAGTGCCATCTATCGGCGAATTTGAAAGCTTGGATTGAAATTCTCTATAGAAACTTACTCTGACAATTTGGAGGCCCAACTCATCGTCATCGGGATTACTCCATTCGTTGAAGCAAAACCTCTCGGCTTTCTTCCAATCAACTCCACGGGAAGTCAAATACTTCTCCGATAAATTCAACCAAAGCTGAAAGTTTTCCAGTAACAACAAGCGTTAAGAACATATCTGACAGCCTTTTGCAGATAAAGGAACAAAGAAGGGCTGTCGAGTTCCAAGGCCTCACCTTTCTCCTAAATTCCAATGGGACGCCCTCTGGCAACCTTGCCACCATTTTCATGGCGTCCTTCCATTGAGCATAACCAGGATCCCCAGGCAAAGGCTCCAAACTGAAGCGAATGCGAGTGTCTTGACCTGAAATGGCAATAACAGGAACGGTTCAAGTCTTTTGGGACCAACTTTATGTGCCTTGGATAGCCTTGAAAGACATGAAACGTGCTCTGTACAACACACTTCGTTTTGGGGTGAAGAGCAGATATTAGATTACAAAACGTTAATATTTCCGACGTCAAAATGAATTATTACTTATATGAAATATTGCCAATCAAATCAAATGTGTTTCAGGATTTATTTTACGGTTTAAAAGCGTTTTTTGCCTTTTAAGATGACGGCAGAACGATAGTTTGTTGGATCTTATTTTATTTTACGTTTGTGATTGCTCAACATAGTGCAAATTTTTAGAGCAAAATTTAAATCATAGATCAAGAGCGGAGTTAATCTATTTTTTTCGCAATCAAGGACGATAAACCACATGGGCTTGCACAATAAATACGAATTATTGGATAAATTTGGGACAGAAAAAATCAGCATGTGAATCAAACATCTGTACATGGACCTATCAAACCTACATATTCATGTTGGAGACAGACAAAACATTAGACAATGGTTAGCGCAATTCTAAAAACCGTAATTTGATCCTTTTTAAAAGAAATGAAGTGCCAATCATTTGGTTGTTTTTCTACCTTCCAATGGTCTAGCTTTATATGGGTTATTCATTCATGTGTAAATTATGCTTGACAAAGTGGAGCTAATTTACTTGGAAAACAACGAATGGTATTCCCAAAAGTTCAGGGTATGTCAGAAAATTAATATCCAGAAGTAGATCTTTTATAATAGCCTCATTTCGTCACTTCTAGCGCTAAACTTTAAACAAAAATGCTTCGATTTTTTTATTAAATGTTTTCAATGTCTTTGTTTTCTTAGATAGATAAACTTATAATACAAATTACTCACTCAAAGGTTGTCTTTGTTCTCAAGTTTGTAGTTAGAAGTATGAAATTTCCCCTGTATCACTCATGAATGAGATGAATTTTGTCGAAAAGTAGCTGAAACACCATCAATCAAAATTTTTCACACATAGTTTTGAATATGATAATGGCTAAATTAATTCTGGCACATCCAATTCAAATAACGGCTCACAATCCACAAATATCAGTATTTCCATTCAAAGCTTATCCTTTCGATACAGAATGATATTCAGATGTGTCTGGTTCAAAATAATTGATTCTTTACATCGTTATTTACTTCATGGATCTCCACAATGTTGTTGCCTTTCGCTCTTTCCCAATTATTGGAGATTGGAGAGGAAATACCATGAAACTGGAACGAGCCATTCAAGGCCACACGCAACCGAAACACTACCAAAAATTGGGAAGCATGATCTTTGCCTCACATGTTCGTACATTCTCATTGCTCACAAGGCAACCACCCGCATAGCTCTCATTATCGATCACTTACCGGCTTTCACAGCAGCCTCAACCCCATTCTGAACGCCAGATTTCAAGCTCTTGAAGAGGTTATTCACCAATTTCACCTCCAAGGGCTTCATATTCGAGGTAGAATGAGCTCTTCGAGCTTCTTCTGTCATTTTCATGACTCCCACGTACATGAGTACAACGGTCAGATGTCACGATTTCATGGCACACTTTTGTTTATTCTTCACTTCAGTATACAAAAGACTCTTGTAAGTGTCAGCTGAACATTACCAAATATCTGAAACTGATTCTTCTTTACAATGGCTAATGTCTTTGGCCATCTCTGGAGATGCACTGAGGCACTTTGGGTCCATCTGTCAAAGATGCTAGAGACTACAAGGAGAACAAAAGCCTCTCTTCTCGATCCGAGACCTCTCCTGCAACTGGTTCCAAATTCAAGGACCAACAAACTGCGCCAGAAGAGTGCAAGTAGAGCTTGATCCAGCTCTCAGCCAGACTTGTTCCGATTTCTCTGAAAAAGCAGGTTCACGGAAAGGAAGGGAATCCCCGGTTGTCCTTGTTCCAAAAGAACCAGTTTAGCACTTCAGCTGCCGTCTTCCAATGCTCTAAGCGGGCGATAGCATTCAGAAGCTCACTTGATGACGTAGGTTCTCTATTTCCCCTTCGCTAGTCCATAATTCCCTGCTCGTTTTGTGGAGCTCAACGTCAGCTGCTGTTGGTTCCTTTCAATGTTAGGGAAATGACGTCTCTTCCTGACCTCGTACAAATGACTTATCCGGATAGAAGACTTATTGGATATTATACCTTTCTCCTCTCATGGCCTGGACTATGACATGGTATATTTTGCATCTGGTAGCAATGGAGGGAAGAGATGGAACTTTGGAAGTGGATCAATGAAATTTATACAATGGAATGATACACGTTTCTTCAATATTTGAATAATGATATCATGTTTTGGATGAAGACCTCATGACAAAAATCTTATCCAACACTACATACTTTTTTTGAAAACCTGCAACACCAGAAATATTCCACAATTGTGTGAATAGAGATACGAAAACCATAGGTTTGCTTGTCACGCTTTTTGCAACGAAATACGTCACTATTTTTTTCAAGTATAGTTTTTCGTCACTAAAAAATGAGCGTAAAATGCCTTCAAAAGTACCTGAATGACGAGTGGTCATACATATGTGACAAAAAGGGTGGAACTTAAGAAACTTATTTAATATGCCAAGAAGGCAACTATCGAAAAAAAATTTGCGATGTCAAAAACAGAGGGAAGGGGACAGACACATCGGATCGTCATCCAATGGGTTAATTAATCCAAGGACTCTTGAGCAGGGTTACTAGAGGGTTCTTGGATAGACCCGATTGTGCAAATCTTCCAAAATGAAGAGTCATTACTAGGGCCCGGAAAAATATTTGCAAAAAAGTGGCAAAATATCCAATATTTATTTTCTTGAAAAGGCCAAAAAAATTTGGAAAAAAGCTGAATATTTAAGAAATATTTTTTTTTGACAAGGCCATTATTTGGTATTTTTGTCTGTGTGCACCGATTTTCAAAATTCGTCTCTGGTGAATTTGATGCACTTGGCCGTTTTTGGAGGCATACTTGAATGTAATTTGATTCAAAAATATAATTTTCAATGCGCAATAATAGATGGCGCAGTTTTTTCATGGATGACGGTAGTTTTGGTTGTGAATGTCTATAATCTTAGTACAAATGTCATTTTGTAGAGGTTTTTGTATTTTTTGTTCATTTTTGGTAAGCCCTCTTGAGCATTGGTCGTTCATTTATTTTCTTCAATTTTGCTTGATATATTTTTTCTGACTCAAATATTCGAGAACATGTTTAATTTTTCCTTGAAAAAGCCAAAATATTTAAAAAACCGACGAAAAATGGATAAATATTTCTAAAATATATTATATTTTTAAAAAATATTTCCGGGCCTTAGTCATTACGAATAAATGTGGAAGCTATCAAAAATAACAAAACAAAAAAATGTTGCAAAACAATCGGGCTCTCAGAAAAAAAGTCCAAGTTCGTAATGAAGCTACAGACACAGTTATTGCTAACTTTCATGGGCGATTTTAGTTAATTTCAAGCAACGTGTTGCTTTTAATTTGTCCTTTATTCATTGTGACTCACTTCATCCAGACCTGTGTCAATTACTTTTAAAATGTGTGTGATTACTAGGACCACCAAATTGTGTTAAAAAATATGCCAAAAATGGATCATTTTTGGTAATTATTTTGAGAAATAATGTATCGAAAACGGATTTGTTGGTAATTTTTTTCTCAATAATTGCAGCAGAAACTGACCTTTTCCTTTACTCGCATCATCTGTAAGTCCTACTTCAAAGCTTGGAAAAGCTGAAAAACTAAATACACACTGTTACAACTGTACTGAATCCTCTATGCGTCTTTTACTATCTTGATTTTGCAATCCTCTTTCCACATCATTCTGAGGCAAGCAAGCAATATCCCCAGATTTTTTTGAAATTTTCCCACTTTTGTAACTTTAGACAAAAATCGCATATTTTTGTCGTTACATTTTAAAATATAATTTACATTTATTTGGTAGCCTCGAAGATAAAATAGGTTTTTTTGGTGCAACTATCACATGTAATGTCGGCTTGTTTTCTAACTTTGATTTTGCAGATGAAGTAAACTCTTCTCAGAAAATTTTCAGCACAACAAGCAATTTTCCCTCATTTTTTGTAAAATTTTCCCCATTTTTTGTGATATTAGACAAAAATTTAAGATTTTGGTAATTACAATGCAAAATGTAATTTACAACTATCTGGTGGCCCTTGGTAATTACATTTAGTTTGGTTTCAAAAGAAACTAATTTCAAGTATTGTACTCAAGTTTCAAATGTCCCGAGGGTTACTATTTTTTTGTTCTTTTGTCTGTTATATTTTATGTTATTTATGTTATGTTTATTTTGCAATTATTGTCAAATTGCAATTCATTTACATTTTTTCTAATGTGTTACATACCATATTATATTCAACATTTAAATAATTAGTGAAAAAGCGAGTACTTTGAGGCAAAGCAACATTAAAGAATCTTTTAAGAGTGTCTGAAATGTTATCAATAAGCGCTACTTTTAAATGTAATTGGTAGAGACCGGTTTTGAAATTGATGTTTTTTGCGTAAAAACTTTTTTTAAATTTAAACCAAAACCATTATTTCCAAAAATTACCAAAATTACCAAAAATCCAAAAGAGCAAAACAATTTGAAAAAGACATGGTAAATCCCCCAACATGAGACCATTTCCAAAGCATTTTTTCATAAACCTGATATTAAATTTCTGGTTTGCTAAATTTCCACACTCATGGATGCTCTCAAGGTCATTCCAGTTCAGGGGATTGTGTCCAAATTACCAAAAAATACGAAAATTGCCACCATGTAAATATTTTTTTGGAAATTATAAGAAACAATAAAGCTTCAAGCAACTAAGAAAGCAACATGATTCGATTTTGTTGACCGACCCTTTTTAATTTTCGACCAGGTTATGTATGTTATGAGCTCCAACAAAACCCTTAGACCTATTGAGCCCAAGACGACCAACATTTGTCCCACTTGTGGAGGCTAGTCCACAAAACACCCTCTCCGCCTTTTCGAATGCGGGCAAGGGCTGCCAAGGCCAGAGGTGTCATTGCTTTGGTGTAACATGTCAAGCGCGGCCACTTTCTTGGGACCATCTGTGACTCATCTTGTGAATCAAAAAAACCAGACGACCAAAGACTTACACTTTAAAAGCATTTGGCTATCTCAGAAGTTTTGCTCGATTTTCTAAAACATAAAAAATGCCTAACTTTATAAATTACCCAATGAAACACATGAAACATTTTTCAATCAATTTGTTTTATAATTGTAAAAGTCAATCAAATCGCCTCCAAAACTGCCTCAGAAAAATTTCCGATAAAACTGGGGAAAAATTGAAAAAATAATGCTACAGAAAATAGATTACAAAACCGGTCTGTAGTAATTGCAAATAAAATTACTTTCGCAGGTTCAATTTGCTCATTCTAGAAATGACCATTCCTTTTAAGAACGCACCTTACATTTTTTAAATAAAATATTTCAAAAGCTCGAGACCCGTCCCCCTTCATAAAAACCCTGATGTTAACCAAATCTTTATGCTTAAAATAAGTTCTCTTCTCTCTATCCATCCTAATGATCATCCATCAACTCCCGAAAACTAGTGATGGACCGAAAAGGCTCATAACAGAAACCGAAACCAAAACCGAAAGCAGCTGACTACAAAATTGTATAAATGCAAAATCCACCTTAAAAAATAAATTGCTCATGTATTCGATGTTGGGTAGGTCAGAACTAGGGGGGGGGGGGGAGAAGCCGAAGTTGGTGTCGACACCTCGACACCGACACCGTCTTTCACAATTTTCAGTGTCAGTGTCGACACCGGCTTTTTGTGTCGATACTGTAAGGTTTCGTGATTTTTTTTAAATTCACGTTTTTCTGTTAAATGTATTTTCAATTATTTATTTATTTATTTTTTTATTCACCATATAAACACTTTCATAGCCGGTGTCGGTGTCAAGGTCGGTGTCGACCCCGGTGTCGGTGTAAGTATCATCGTCGATTTCAAAATTGCCGGTGTCACCCATGCCTAGTCAGAATACATTGAAGATTGTTTTTCTTCCGTCCACATCCTTCTTTTGCTTGTCAAATGTTGGCACTGTTGGCCGGACAACACGTCTTCAAGAAAGAAAGAATATAAGCCTTACTTCGTTTTTGACTGGATGCTTGAAGAATGGCAGTAATGAGATTGCTCTGTCGCTCTCGTCTCCGTCTGAATCGATCCCGACGCTTCACTTGTCGAGTTAATTGACTCATGCAATATTGGATTTGCGTCTCCAAACGACGAACCTCGTGTCGAAGCTCGCTGGCACCTGTGAAGGAACAAAAATGATGAAAGTTCTCGTTATGATTGTCTTTCACACTATTGCTCGAATATTCTAAATAAAATTTGGTAGAAATGCAAAGAAACAGTACTGAAAATTCGGGATGAAGTAATGACCTGTCCTATTTTTACCACTTGGTTTGCCACCATTGCAATTGATTCCATTCCTTCAGCTGTCAACCTGATTTTCAAAATGGTTTACGTTTAAACTGATGCTGTTAAGGGATATTGAGAGCTGTGAGAATTCTCTTTGGAGTCGTATGTCTCCAAAGGGGGGTTCCCAATCTGTGGGGAACTGTTGATCTAGATTTTGTCCCCAGAGCTGCAAAACTACCTCCTTATAAGAGAAACAAAGGCTGGAATATCAGCATTAGGTGATTTGAGGTTGGTTGTTTAGGTAGTTTGGAAGCATAGAAGAACCATATGAGACCTAGAGGGCTAACAGAGAAATGCCACTCCATTTCAATCACTAGAGATTTGTTTTGAAAACACTTCATCAATCTGACAGCAAGGGTGCCAAGTGGCTTGATCCCTCATGCATTGCTCTTGTTTGACCAAAACAGTTGAATGAGCAATTTCACTTATGACTCCCTGCAATCACTTATTCTGGTTATAAATCATGTAACTAAATGTGTCCAATGTCAAATCCCATGGCACACACAGAGCAGGCTATGTGACTTGCAAATAATTTTGAAGTGTCGTTTCTCTGTTAGCCCTCTAATGAGACCAAGTAAAAATAACCATGCTCTATCAAGTTTCGCAACATAAGCTGCCTTTTTTAATCGCAAAAAACGCAGCTTATGCACTGAGCGAAAATACACTCGAGCATGACTATTTCTACCCCATCTCACATGCTTCTAGGTATGCTGCTAGTATACCTCCAAAAGCCCTCAACAACTGACCTATGAATAGGGATGTTAACGTTTAGCGTGAGCATTGTAGAGTTTTGCCTGAATAATCTCTTTCAGTTCAGCTACGGAGTATGAAATGAAAGGTTCTAGAGAGCTCTTCAAAATGTTATTGTCCGTAGATGAAACAAGGGAAAAAAGTCTTGTTCAGCAAGCGAAGGTGGCCGGTGAGAATTTGGGCTATGTTTATGTAGGCACTAATGTTTTTTTTGCATTGTTTGATCCCCCTTCATTTATCCTAGATTCGAGGAAACAGGTTAGATTTAACGTTCAGATACTTCAGATTAGAAGTTTGTAAAACTATACACCTACCTTATATTTCACTATTCTTGCACGAAAAAAATCTCAGGAAAGCACAGTCCAATTCTCCAAATACAGGTGCTAGGCGTAAATGATGGTCAATCGATACGATATGTTTTACATATCGTATGTATATATTATGTATCGTATTACATTATCATATTTTCTTTACAAGAGCACCTACTATTATAACCAATCAAGTAACGTTAATGAAACAGCATTATAGGTGCAATAATATTTATATTCAGAGAGCCTTATAATTTTATGAACATTCTTGCAAAATGCAGCCTTTGTCATGTCACAGTTTGAAATACTGTACAACCTAGACTAAAGTCTTAAAAAATACAGTAAAAAATAGGGTGCCTAGATTCTTACAAGTCACCCTCCTTTGCCGAACAAGCTTTTTACCTGACGATAAGACTTTTCAAGAACTCACTTGAACCTTTCATTTCATTCCCATAGTTACTTTTCCATTTTACACCGGACAAAAAAAAGACAATTTCTTTGTCACATAACTTCATATTCAGATCCAAACCTTTCATTTCATTCCCCACAGTTACTTTTTCCAGGTTGCACCAAATTTCAGGCAATTTTTCTGTTTAAAAAAATCAGGTTCAGATCCAAACTCTACTTATTATGTATAACATTTTAGTAACTACCTCTTTCCTTCAGTTTCTGTCTTCTTTGACTGTCGCGTCTTTGCAGAGATGAATTGGTGGGCGGAACATCAATCATGGTGCCGTGTCGTCGTCCATTGACATTATCGGATGTGGTAGAATACTCCGTCCAGCAATCCGAATCCGGACTTCCACTTTGAGAAGCTCGTGATCTCGAGGAGGACCCACCAAATGATCTGGATCGTGACGACGAGTCATCGCCAAATCGGGCATAGATCTCGCTCAACAACTCGTCCACTAAACTCGGGGTTCTCGTCCGTTCCCAATGACACCTTTTAACGAGATGTTCCGAATTTTGGAACCCAGTTGGACCTCTGCTCTTAAAACGATCGCCATCTTCATCGTCTTCGGTAGAGGTAACCAATCCTCGACATCTGGATTCTTTGATTCGACTCGGTTCGGTTTCGGATGAGAATCCTGAAGAGATCGGATGACACAAGCTTCTGGACCTCACGGGTCCTTTGACCACATTCATGGGGAACTGTCTGTTAAAGTCCACAAACTCATTGACAGGGGTGTTGCACTCATTATCGCCATTCAAGTTGACCTCTTCAAAACCTCCGTCGTCACAAGCGTCTTGCCGAAAAATTGGCAACGATGTCGGAATCTGGCTCATCTCTCCGCTACGTTTTACCATCAATTTTCACGGATTAGTCATCGATGCTGAATGAACGAATGAACACCTATGTCACTCATTAATGGATCTGAACTCGAATGAAGAAGCCCTCAGCTCTGTGTCGAACATGAAAAAAAAATAATGTGAGTCAGTTCGTGTCAGGCGAGAAATGGAGGAGAGCCCACCAACTGTGAACTATGGCAAAAGCCACAAGTGCACATGTGTCGTTCGAATCCATGCTACGGAAATTTATGACGAGTCCATGAAGCAGTCTTTGAGTAGAAGGAAGTAATGACGATTTAACAAATGGATGCAGATTTCTTGATTCCTTTTCCCAAATCCCGCAGAAATGGAACAAGATACTTGCTTCTCTAGACAACAGGTTAAAAACATGGTATTGATGAAAGATAGCTATGGAAAGATTTTTTGCATATAGGAATATTTTTGTAGATTTTGCCATTTTGCAAAATTCTTAAAATTTTGGCAATTTTGAGATTTTTTTAATCCACATTTTTTAATGTAATTTGCAAATTCAAAATTATTTAATGCCGAAGCACTTTTCTAAGCAAATTATCGTAACTTTTTTTCGCTTGTAATTGCATTAATAGAGCCCCAATGGCTTAAGCCACTATTTCTGTCATGTTTTGTACCTTCAATCAAAATTGTAAAAGAATATTTTTTAGTCTTAAATATAACACCCAACATAGTCACCTTACTATTGATGATTTGATTAATATTTAAAAATTCAGAATCATCTCAAAACAATTCTGGCTTCTCTTTTAAGGCTATGGTGTCAGAAATCTTAGGTAAGTCGTGAAAAAGTCCGATATGGGAAATTTTTGAGATGCGAGCGACTAAAGTTATATTCTAGTGATGTACCGAAATGCTCTAAACCGAAAACGCACCCGAAACCTAAAACCCTGAAAATGCTTTCAGCCCCATCACTCACTATCTATAACAATGGTATCTTTAAATTAAGTATCTTTACAAAGTTTTTGAAACTAAGCACTACCTCGTATCATTTTAAGACATCGTTTAGTTTTTTATTTGCATGAACTTGTTAATTGAAGGCAACTGTTGCATTCAAGGGGTTTCATACTTTCATATCGAAAGAGGGTCTTAATGAAGTTAAAATTCGACAGACTAAATCAAAAACTGTTGTGGTAAATATTAACTCATGTTTAATTGGATACAATAATTAAGTGTGTTGAAAGAAAAATAAAACTGGGAACATCTGGAAATGAAATAGGGTCAAGACAAAGGAAGGGTCATAAAAACTATATTGTAAATAAATGCCTACATACAGTAATTCTCGTTGCTAATCCAACCTTTGGTTTGTTGATCATATTTTGTACTAAACTGGTCTAAAAATATGAAAAAAATCAAGTGCAAGAATTGTAAATCAGTGCAACTTTAAACTATTTTTTTACATCTTACCCGCTGGCATTCATTTTTTTATTTGAAGCAATAACAGTTCTTTCCAATCAGTGTAAAAAACAATTCCCCAAAGCATCAAGTAGCCAGTTCCATAGGGATTAACTTAGAAATCAACCAAATTTTATAATGTTTTCTTTGAAAACAGATAGAAATGTGGTCTTTCAAACAATTTTCACAAAATCGACTAAACTACAACTAACTTGGTAATATTCTTAAATTGCAACCTATCAGTACCGCTTTCGTTGAACTTGCTCCAACACAAAATATATCAACCGTTCAAAAAAAATTAAAGTTGTCTCGTTGATAAATAGTGTTCATATTTATTGACAACAAAGATCGGCACAATTGTTATTGACAAAACGGAAATATTTATGTTCGGTTCCAAACATTGATGCGGGCGTTCTCTAATCTTCCGGGTTTCGGGATTCATCTTTTCCATTTCCAGTAATGCGGGTGGTTCAATAATTCCTCAGGTATCAACAATCAATAAGAGAGCTTTTAAAGTTCAAATCAGCTTAATTTTCGACTCAGGACGTCTCGGACGAAGCCAATCCCAACGCATCTGGCGTCAATGACAATGATCTGGCTCATCAAAAACGACCATTTTGCGCCATCCAAACAGAAAATATCCCGTTGTAAATCCCAAAACCACAGCCACACAGAGCCAACTATTATAAGTCATGAAAACGAGCATAAGCATGTAAGCCAAAGTGACTTGAACCATGTGCAACAATGTGAGTATCAAATGTCCTCGAGACCACATACTCGTTTCAATGGTTTTGATTGCAATGGACTCAGAATTCATTGGTTGAGGAGCAGAGGATTCCACTTGTTCCACTGATGAACTAGAGGCTTCATCTCCCATGGGATTATTAGGATGAATGGGTGATGAAGAGAGCGTGTTGTAACAAGAGGAAGGTTGCATAAATTTGCGGAAAAGATACTCCCGAAGCAATTTGATGCCTTCGTAAGCCACACTGAGAATAAAAACAGCAACCATGGAGCCAATGAGACCCCAAATGGTATTGATCCGCCAAAAATCGAATAGAATCACTTCTTCATAACCCCCATGAAAGTACATCTTCATCATCATCATCATAGAGTGATCCATTTCCATTGGCATGGAGGGGTGATCTATGTGAGGATGAGATGGTTCCAAAGGTGAAGCATTGGTGACATGTTGAGAATGGTCCATTTTAGAGTGATCCATGGTCAGATTAAGCTTCAAATCACGGTTTTGAAATGCCTTCCAACAAGACGATAAGGATAATCCAATGTTTCCAATCGATATGGTCGACAAAGACGTTTTGCTGAATACTTTGAAGATAACGAGTAATTATTTGCACAACTCACAAAGCACAGAATAAGATGCTTGACTTCATGTTCTGAGAAACACCCCTAATATACAATATCACAGGTTTGCCTAGTTAGACTTTGGTATGGCAGCACCAACTTTGTCAGGAATGAGGTGGGTTTTCTAATGCATTGCATTGCATTGTGTGTGTGTACATTCAGTTAGTACATATGCTCAGCTGTTTGGGCAAAGAGTATGTTTACCTTGCTCACATCAGACGCAAAAGAGGAGCATCGTCACTGTCTCTATTTGTATCAGTGAGAGAATGTGAGTGTTTTCCAAAACAAAGAGGTTCTACCTATATGGACAATTTAAATGTTTTTTTTATTAAGTTGGAGACAGAAGTATGAGAAATAAGGGACAGCTTCAAAGGGATCTAGCTCTAGCTCTGTCACCCTAGTGGGCTTGCCTTTCTTTTCCTTCAAAAGGAAGGCGGTAAATCTGGCCAGGATTTGGAAGTTGAAGACTAGTTTAATTAACGAAGATGAAAATTGTACTTATGTTCAGTGTTTTGTTTTTCTTTGTTTCAGTCAATAATGTTCGAATCCTGAAATAAACGCATAATTGCATGAATCGCGCTTATGGTATGGTTCGATCTGAATGAATTAGACTTTATCCATTTAAGAAACTTTTAAGCTTTTGCCTTGTCTCAAAATGCGCAAGAAGTTTCAAAATTCACGAGTAACTCGGCGTTAAGTATTATTTTGACAATGATTGTTAGATGTCATCCATTGTTGAATATTTATCACTAAAAACTGAGTCTCATAAACGTGTAATTATTATTTTTTAGATTGAGAGTAAAAGCAAAAACAAAACAAAAACCAAGAGTGAAACATGGAATTTTTTCAGGAAATAAATATGATACAATCAAGTCAATTGGAAGCGTTTTAGGTCAGACAATTGAAAGCCCTATCTAGGACAACTTTCTTCTAAAAAAATAATTTTATCCATCCACTTCATGGACAACAGCGTTATGTTGGGTTTTTTGAAGCAACGCCTTCATCCGTTTGAGTCTCAACTTTCTCAGTAGTTTCGGGTCATGTTGAAGGATTTGTACATAACTTCGGGTCATCACTATGAGTTCTTGAGCCCCATCTCCCGTCATATCTCCATGGTCCACAGCCATTATGGAATGACCCAAGTAGCGAATCCACTGTACCTCCCAAGTATTGCTACTCAAGTTCTCCTTATAGGTGAGCAATCTTCCTCCAAAGGTTCCCAAGACAATTTCCAAACGACCATCCAGATCGATATCGAGAATCGTGGCCGAAGTTTGGAGATCAAATTCGTTGCTCTGACACAGATCTTCCTCTTCAGCCACACCATTTCTGACCACATCTTTCAAAATCTTGCTTTGCGAGAAGGAGTTCACCACCAATAAATGAACTGGAGGCACATCCGTGAAGTTTTCAAAATCGTACTCTGACATGTCCAGATTGATTTCCGGACGAACTCGTTCCAATAAATCGCGAGGGACTTTGATCCGCTCTTGATACAATTCCGAAGAGAAGAATTGCACTTTGACAATCTGACCTTCACCCACAACTTTCTTCCAAGAATGAATGATCTTGGGTGGGGATTCCCTCGTGTCCATCAAATGGACAAACAAGGTCCCACAAGCACAACCCACAGCCGATAATCGACGACTATAGCAATTGTCTAAATACATGAAATCCACCCAATAGGGCACGGATGGGTATTGACCTTTCAACTCGGGAAAGTATCGCTCAATCGCAATCTCCGTCCAGATTTGATCAACCCGATTCTCCACGATGGCGTGAACCCGTTTATCCGAACCTGTGAGTACGAAAAGGGTCTCACATATATCTGGGAACTTGTGATTGTGCAATGGGATGCTGCAATGGCTGAGATGGAAAGGGGCATAAGGCAATTGAAGTGTGGCTAAATCGAGCTCGTCCAAGTTTCCGGGTTCCTCGCGAGGTGAGCTGTAAACCTGGAGAAAGTGCTCACGAATATGCGAATTGTGCTTGGGCATGGCATCCACTTCATCTTCACAACAGACGCCTACAAAAACCAGAAGTTAATTTGAATGATGTCTCTTAATGGTTGATGAGAACACCTTTTCAATTGAACTAGCTTTGAATTTCGAGGAGATACTTGAAAAAAACATATGTGTGCAGAAGAAAAATAGGAGGGAAATTTTGTAACTGGACTTCAAAATGATAAAAAGCATTAACCTCCTTAAAATTCATATTGCTCAAGTGTTCGTATTTGGGCTATTGCTTATTTAAAAAAAAAAGAATAAAGTTTCCGAGGTTCTTGACTGAAACAATCTTTATTATTTTGATCTACAACTCTATTCTTTGGATCCATCACTATTAAGTATGATTTAATCGACCAGTTTCCCATTTCTATCACTATTTAGTTTAATGAACCAAAAATAAATTAGGGATTTGACTCCATTTTTAACACTTTCAAAGAACAAAAATGTTGTTTTGAAGAACTTGTCCAAATACAATGGATGAGTGTAGTCGGACGAATTCAGCTGGGGATTTTGGGGCCAAACTGGCTAGGGTTAGGTCAGAACTAGGCTCAGGTACCTCATTGTTAAAGTTTGCCAAGTGAGGGAAAAGTTCTTATTTTGATCACTCGTCAAAACGAAGAATGCGATTAGTGCTTGAGATTTTCAATTAAGTTTTTTGGAGTATTAGTGTCAACTCTGACGCATCCCTAGCCATTTTGGCCCCAGAATCGCCAGCTGAATTCGTTTCAATCACTCTTTGTCAATCAATTCTTACCAATGACATAGGCTTGTCGATGGGTGCTCTTGCCAAAGCTGTCCACGGCAATGATACAACCCGGTTTCGGCATCACCATATGCAAAGCCAATTCCTGACCCAAAGGCTCAATCTCCCGATTGGGCGCCTCCATGTTCCCATTGGTACACATGAACTCGAAGACAAACACGGGCAAATCCAAACAAGCTACCAACAATTTCGAGCCAATCTCATGATTGATTTGCGACAAACCATAGATATTGCTCTGATTGGGCAGATTGAACACGTGGATCTCACGTAAGCTGGCATTGGTATCCGAAATGTAATCCTCAGGGGCCAAAATCGCGGGCGGAGGATATCTTGAGGCGATTTTTGCCGAAGAGCTGACTTCTGAGGCGTCTTCTTTGGAGGTAGAACCACTGGCGGGATCATGTTGAGGCTCATGGGGATCCAAGGGAGGCTCGGCATTGCCCGCTAGCGGCTCTAGTTTGATTTCGCCCGTGGAAAAGTTGACGGTGATGCCGTGAAGTTGATCCAGCAAGTTGGATTGCCAATCCTCCGAGGTCCAATCGATGGTACGGGGATGATCCAGAGGGAACTCGTTGAATTTGTCCGATTGGGACATGTTGCAAAGGGGCTCAAAGAATGGGTTGTTGTTTTGGGGGACAGAGATGCGAAATTTATGGGATGTAAAAGCGCAAATGACAGATTGAATATTTGGGCTGTCGCAACATGGGTTTTTAAGGGGTGTAAAGTTCCTCCAAATTAGGTTTTAGGCCATAGATAAAGTTAACGGTATTTGTTCTTTAAACAAGTGTGAAAAGGTCATTAGCTTATTTCGGTTTTATTAGTCTGATTTGAGCGTCAAATTTAAATATAGACAAATTACTGACCCCAAGAAAACTGAGATTGGAAGTTTTGAGTGATATGAGATGGGACTAAAATTGTAATTGGATTAGAACGATGCTAGACTATTTGTTTGAGTAGAAGAAGAAAAGTGAGAGCCAAAATTCATGAAAAAGTGAGACTTACTTTGAGATTATTGGCCATTTCTATTCTTTTTTGCGCAAACTAGTGAATCCAATTTCTATCTTCAAAGTTGATCCATTCAATGAAATTGAAAAAGCGGAAATCTAAAAATGTTTTTAGGTGATAAAAACATTTTGAGCAAAGAAAAGCGCAAGATGTTGAAGAAAGACAAATAAATAGAGGTACTGCTTTAGCGGTTACTGTTAGTGCTGCCATGATGTCTTGTTGAATTGTTTCAAATTAGATTGGTCTCATGAATGGGTCAAAGTAAACTTGTAAACGAAGTAACCTCGTACGTGTAGACTTTATATTGGTTAATGAAAAACTTTTATCGACGAACTTCACTTTGGTCGTGTTGCTTACCATACCTTTAGATTTTAATTGGATTGAAATTATATTTGCATCACAAAAACTTTTCGTGAAATTTTCATGAAAGATTCACAAAATTTCACATTGAGTTGCATTCCGGGAAAGGTTTTTGTTTTCTTTTTTATTTTTGCCAATTATTCATATCATGCATTTTTGTGAGAGGAATTAGATTTGGCATCATTTTTTAACTTACCATAACTTACCATGTCAATAATCATTGCATTTTTTGTAACACTTTGTCCAATAGTTGTTAATAAATTTTCCTTTAACGTAAAATTTATGGAATGGCATTCCGTGAAGGGCGCGAAAATTGATCTTTAAATACACTTTTACTGTGAAACTGAAATTCTTGAAGCTTCAAGGATAGAGAGGTCAACAGACGATCTCATTGTTCAACCAATACCTCACCTTTGTTCAAAAAAAGTTTCAAAAAACTTGCAAGTAGGGGCGGATTTTCATTTGGGAAAAATGTCAAAAATAACTCTTGAGTACAGAAGCTCATGGGAAAGAAGCGTCATCAGAACACTAGTGACATCTAAGTGACAGTTGGAGACACTAGTGACTTTGGCTTTAACATGAAGCATTTAAAAAAAAGCCAAACAAATGAAGAAGTGCAAGAGAAAAAAATAGAGCAAACAGGAGCCTTTGACCAAAAAATATCAATGGAAGAGCTTGAACACATCTTATTTTGCGATATCATGACTGCACTCTACCACAAAACAAAACTCTGATAATTGTTTTTGAAAAAGTGATGGTTTAACAAATTCCTTAAGATCACTACTCTGGCATTACAACACTGCGTTGAATTACATTCAGTATCATACACACGGTTTCAGTTCCTTTCCCTTAATATGCTTACTGATCTAAGATTGAGAACGAAGCAAGCCACCCACAAACTCCCCTTGTTTCAAGCAACGAACGGCATCGCTGTTGCCCTCCTTTTTCAGCTGTGCCCATGCTTCATTCGATCCAACACATTTTGTTCCTGAACCATCTAGCGCTTTCCGCACCTTTCCTTTCTATCACGCTTCAACTTCTGTAACCAATATCCAACCCCTTAAGTATAATCCGAAAGTTCGTTCATCCCATTCATCATCATGGAACGCTTCGATGCCATGCTCTTGGGGATGGCCCAACAATGCGAGGGCGGTGTGCCCGAAATGTTGGGCCTAATCTTCGGTTTCTTAGCCCGCAAAACCGATTTCTACACGGGAGGCGAAGAAGGCCAAGCTTTGGACATGATCATCCAGGAATTCAAGAAACACGAGAACACGGCCAAACTAGAACAAGAGAACAAGAAGAAACGATTCGAAGAGATGAATCGCAAGCAAAAGGAGAAACGAGACAAAGAGAAACGGGAAGAAGAACGACAGGAAGACAAAATCGTCGAGGTCACCGATGAAGAAGCTCAGAAGATCATGCAAGAGCAAAACAAGACCCCCATTCCAGAGGCTGTCCAAGTTCAATCTTCGGAAAAGAAGGACAAGGATAATGAGGATGAAGAGGATGATGGCAAATTGAAGCCCAATGATGGCAATGGTTGCGATTTACCCCAGTACAAATGGACCCAGAAACTGGAAGAGATTGATCTGCGAGTGCCTTTGCCCGTGGCTTGTAAAGGTCGAGATTTGGTGGTCGAGATCCAAAAGAAACGCCTCAAAGTGGCCTTGAAAGGCCAACCACCCATCATCGATGGCGAATTGCACAAAGAGGTCAAGGCTGAAGAATCCACGTGGCTTTTGGAGGATAAGAAATGCTTGCTAGTCAATCTGGAGAAGCTCAACAAAATGGAATGGTGGTCGCGATTGGTCACCACGGACCCTGAGATCTCAACCAAGAAGGTTCAACCCGAGAATTCCAAGTTGAGCGATCTGGATGGCGAAACCCGATCTATGGTCGAGAAGATGATGTACGACCAAAGGCAAAAGGAAATGGGTAAACCCACTTCGGATGAGCAGAAGAAGGAAGACATGCTCAAGAAGTTCATGTCCGCCCACCCTGAAATGGACTTCTCCAACTGCAAGTTCAATTGATCTTACTTTTATGTGTGATGTGATACCTTTTTCAATAAAAAATGCCCATCGGGCGTTCGGTTTCATAAGAGATGATGCCCATGGGACCGCAGTTTTTAATGAGATCATGATGTGTTTTGCAGAATCCCCTAAGATGTCACCCGAAGCTTGGCAACGATTGAATCGTCTCATTGACTTGGGCAAGACCGTGTTCCATTGGGGATACGTTCCAACCATTTTGTACCTGGGATTTTCCAAGGGATCCGAACCTGGCATGCCCGATCTGACCTTGGCCAGTCTTTTGTGGGCCTAGAGGTCTTCTTTTCTTGTCATTATTTACTATTCAGGAACATCTCAAGTCATGGCCGCATCCAAACTTCAACTGACCTTGGCCATTATTAAGCCGGACATCTCCAAAATGACCTTGTCTGTTCTCCAGATCCGCGATATGATGTTGAAACATCAATTCTTGATCCTTCGTTCCAAGACCGTCCATTTATCACCCAATCAAGCTGGACAATTCTATGAGGAACATCGAGGCAAATTCTTTTATCATCGACTCGTGACCTTCATGTCGAGTGGACCGTCTCATGTCCATATTTTGGCCAAAACCAATGCCATTCAAGATTGGAGAGCCCTGATGGGTCCTACCAAAGTGTTCAAGACGCGGTTTGAGCAACCTGAAACTATTCGTGGACAATTTGGGCTCACAGATACCCGAAATTGCTCTCATGGATCGGATTCGGATGAAACGGCGAGGAGAGAGATTGGCTTCTTCTTTCCCGAGTTTGATTTGGATCATTTTTTGGCGGTGGATGAGCCCAAATATCGACAAGGTCCTTTGTCGTTTGATCCCGTGACTTGTAAGCATGTTCCTCAAAGTGTTTAGTTGTATATTTTCCCTCCGTTTCTTTGTCTGTGGGATTAAAAAGATGTTATACTAATAAAAAACTGGCTTATTCATAACACTAGAAAAACGCAGGATCTTGAGACGAGCTAGGGGGCGGGTTTTAGGGAAGTCTACTTTTTAAGCAAGATTTTTCGACAAAGTTATAAATCGTCGAAAATTAGATAAATAGAAAGCACCTAAATCAATAGGTAAAATTTTGCGCATTTGACGTCAATATAGACGGATATTGTGAGGGAACTTTACAAACTCCATGTCAAATTTTAGCCTTTCTCTAAATTTATTGCAAAAGCCAATCTACACGAAAATTACCCAGGCACTTCTT